>PVJS01001851.1:45222-91553 GCA_004027185.1 Glis glis | reverse complement strand
CTCGCTTAACATAATGTTCTCCAGATCCTTCCACTTTCTTGCAAATGATGTTATTTTGTTCTTCTTTATTGCTGAGTAGAATTCCATTGTGTGTATTTCCCATAATTTTGTAATCCACTCATCTGTTGATGGACACCTAGGTTGGTTCCATAATTTGGCCACTGTGAATTGTGCTGCTATGAACATGGGTATGCATATACTACTGTAGTCTTCTGGTTTCAATCCCTTTGGTATGATACCCAGTAATGGTATAGCCAGATCATATGGTGGGTCCATTCCCAATTTTCTGAGGAATCTCCACACTGATCTCCATAGTGGTTGAACTAGTTTGCAATCCCACCAGCAGTGTAGAAGAGTCCCTATTTCCCCACATCCTCGCCAACATTTGTTGTTGTTTGACTTCTTAATGATTGCCATTCTAATTGGGGTCAGATGAAATCTTAGAGTAGTTTTGATTTGCATCTCCCTGATTGCTAATGATGTTGAACATTTTTTCATGTATCTATTGGCCATTTGTATCTCTTCTTTCGTGAAGTATCTATTCATTTCAGTTGCCCACTTCTTGATCGGATTATTTATTTTCTTAGTGTAAAGCCTTTTAAGTTCTTTGTATATCCTAGATATTAGACCTCTGTCAGAGGGATAACTTGCAAATATCTTCCCCATTCTGTAGGCTTTCTCTTTAGGCTCTTGATGGTTTCCTTTGATGAGCAGAAACTTTGTAGTTTAATGCTATCCCACTTATTAATTCTTGTTTTAATTTCCTGTGCTTTGGAGGTCTTATTGAGAAAGTTTCTACCTGTGCCTATATGTTGGAGTGTTGAACCTATGCCTTCTTCTAATAATTTCACAGACTCTGGTCTAACTACCAGGTCTTTAATCCATCTCGAGTTGACTCCTGTGCAGGGTGAGAGGTAAGGATTTAGTCCCATTTTTCTACAGGTAGATAACCAGTTTTCCCAGCACCATTTGTTGAAAAGACTGTCCTTTCTCCAACGTATGTGTTTAGCACCTTTGTCAAAAATCAATTGACTATAAGTTTGTAAACCTGTTTCTGTATCTTCTATTCTGTTCCACTGGTCTATGTGTCTGTTTTTGTGCCAGTACCATGCTGTTTTTATTACTATAGCTCTGTAGTACAATTTGAAATCAGGGATTGTTATGCCTCCTGCAAGATTCTTATTCCTGAGAATTGCTTTGGCTATTCTGGGTCTTTTGTTTCTCCATATAAAATTAATGACTGATTTTTCTAGATCTGTGAAAAATTATGTTGGTATTTTGATAGGGATTGCATTGATTCTATAGATCATTTTTGGCAGAATGGCCATTTCGATAATATTTATTCTGCCCATCCAAGAGCAGGGAAGATCTTTCCATCTTCTAAGATCTTCAATTTCTTTCTTCAGTGTTCTATAGTTTTCATTGTAGAGGTCTTTAACCTCTTTTGTTAAGTTTATTCCTAGGTATTTAATTGGTTTTGAAATTGTTGTGAATGGAATTGTTTTCTGGATTTCTTTCTCAGTGGATTCATGGTTGGCATATATGAAAGCTACTGATTTTTTTTAGGTTGATCTTGTATCCAGCTACCTTGCTGAATTTATTGATCAGCTCTAGTAGATTTTTGGTTGAGTTCTCTGGGTCTTCTAGATATAGGATCATGTCATCTGCAAATAAAGATAATTTTAATTCTTTTCCTATTTGAATTCCTTTGATATTCTTCTCTTGTCTTATTGTTCTGACAAGAGTTTCGAGGACTATATTGAAAAGGAGTGGTGATAGTGGGCATCCTTTTCTTATTCCTGTTTTTAAGGGGAATTCTGGCAATTTTCCCCTGTTCAATATGATGTTGGCTTTGGGTTTCTTATAAATTGATTTAATGATGTTGAGCTATGTTTCTTCTATTCCGATTTTCTGTAGAATTACTAACATGAATGGGTGTTGAATTTTGTCAAATGCTTTTCTGCATCTATTGAAATGATCATGTGATTCTTGTTTTTAGTTCGATTTATATGGTGAATAATGTGTATTGTTTTGCATACGTTGAACCAGCCTTGCTTTCCTGGGATGAAACCAACTTGGTCATGATGTACGATTTTCTCAATATGGTTTTGAATGCGCATGGCTAGTATTTTATTTAGAATTTTTGCGTCTATGTTCATTAATGATATTGGTCTGTAATTCTCTTTTCTTGAAGTGTCTTTATTTGGCTTTGGTATTAATGGCCTCATAAAAGGAATTTGGAAGAATTCTATCTCTTTCAATTTCACGGAATAGTTTGTGAAGTTTTGGTTTTAGTTCTTCTGTAAAGGTTTTGTATAATTCAGCTGGAAAACCATCTGGACCTGGGCTTTTCTTTGATGGAAGACTTTGTATTGCTGTTTCTATCTCTGTGCTTGCTATTGGTTGATTCAGGTTTTCTATATCCTCTTGGTTCAATTTAGGTAGGTTGTATGTATGTAGAAATCTTTCGATTTCTTCCAAGTTTTCCATTTTATTGGAATATAAGTTTTCAAAGTAGTTTCTTATGATCCTCTGGATTTCTTCACTATCTGTGGTTATGGCCCCTTTTTTATTTCTGATTTTGGTAATTTGGGTTGATTCTCTCCTTCTTTCGGTTAGGTTAGCTAGTGGTTTGTCAATCTCGTTAATCTTCTCAAAGAACCAGTTTCTTGTTTTGTTGATTCTTTGTATTGTTTTTTTATTCTCTATTTCATTAATTTCTGCTCTGACTTTAGTTATCTCCTGCCTCCTACTAGCTTTGGGATTCAACTGTTCCTGTTTTTCAAGATCCTTGAGGTATACCATTAGGTTCTTTATTTGGATGTCTTCTGTTTTTCTTATGTGGGCACTCAGTGCTATAAATTTTCCTCTTAACACTGCCTTCAAAGTGTCCCATAGATTGTGGTACGTCGTGTCTCTATTATCATTTAATTCTAGGAATCTTTTTATTTCTCCCCTTATTTCTTTTCTGATCCATTCCTCTTTCAGAAGTGTATCGTTCAGTCTCCATGTACTTATGTGATTACTTACAGTCTTCCTGTTGTTAATTTCCAGTTTCATTCCATTGTGATCTGAGAAGATGCAGGGAATTATATCACATCTTTTGAATTTGCTGGTGCTTGCTTTGTGACCCAGTATGTGGTCTATTCTGGAGAATGTTCCGTGGGCAGCTGAGAAAAATGTGTATTCAGATGTTGCTGGTTGAAATAATCTGTATGTGTCTATTAGATCCATCTGGTCTATGGTTTTCTTTAGGTCTGAACAATCTTTATTCATCTTTTGTCTGGAGGATCGATCTAGTGGCTTGAGTGGTGTGTTGAAGTCTCCCAATTTTATTGTGTTTGGGTCTATTTGGGACCTGATGTCCTGAAGAATTTGTTTTATGAATGCGGGTTTGCCCACATTTGGGGCATAGATGTTCACTATTGTTATATCTTCTTGTCGGATTGTTCCTTTTATTAGTAAGAAGTAACCTGCTTCTTACACATCAGATCTCTTCTGATGTGTTTTAGCTTAAAGTCTGTTTTGTCTGATATAAGCATTGCTACCCCTGCTTGTTTTCGATCTCTGTTTGCATGGTATATCTTTTTCCATCCTTTTACCTTTAGTGTATGAGTATCTTTGGCTAGAAGCTGAGTTTCTTGTAAGCAGCATATAGTTGGATTATGCTTTTTAATCCACATTGCCAGTCTATGCCTTTTAATTGGGGAATTGAGTCCTTTGACATTAAATGTTATTATTGAGATATGATTGTTGTTTCCTGTCATTTTGAGTTTTATTTTCTGTTTGCTGTAATGACAAATCTTGTTTAGTTGCCTACCTGGTGTAGTTCACCTCTCCTGTGGTTCTGAAGATTGCTTGTTTTTCCTTCTTTGTGGTTTATTTCTTTTAGGATTTTCTGCAGTGTTGGCTTGGTCCTCATGAATTCTTTAAGAGTTTGCTTATCATGGAATGTTTTTATTTCTCCATCAATTTTAAATGATAGCTTTGCTGGATATACCAGTCTTGGTAGGAAGTTGTTTTCTTCCAGGGTCCAGAGTACTCCATACCAATCCCTCCTGGCATTCCTGACTTGGGTTGAGAACTTTGGGGTAATTTTTATTGTTTTGCCCTTGTATGTCACCTTTTCTTTTGCTCTTGCTGCTTGTAAGATTCTTTCTTTGGCCTCTATGTTAGACATTTTAATTATTATGTGGTGTGGTGAGGTCCTTCTTTGGTCCTGTCTTGACGGTGTTCTATATGCCTCCTGTATGTGACTGTCCAAGTCCTTTTCTGTATGTTAGGAAAATTCTCTGAAATTATTTCTTTGAAGATGTTTCTTATACCCTTAGTCTGTGTTTCTAATCCTTCTCCGATGCCTTTTATCCTTAGATTAGTACATCTTGTATTGTCTTATATTTCTTGGACAGCCAGGGTGTGTTGTTGTAATATCTTCTGTATATCGTTGACTGTGTTTTCAGTTTTGAATGAACTGTCTTCCAGGAGTGATACCCTGTTTTCCATGTGGTCAAGCCTACTAGAGTTGGTTTCTATTGCAGTCTTTAATTCGTTTATTGGCTCCTTTATTTCGTTTTGTTTCTTTCTGATTCTTTCTTAGAGCCTCAACTTCTTCCTTCATCTCCTCTATGCTTTTTTTGAGGCCTTTCATCATTCTGAAGATCAAAATTCTGAATTCTCCGTCTTGTATTTCCTGTAGGTCAGTATCAGTAATCTCATTTGATGCATTGTGAGTGTTTCTTGTTTCTTCATTGTTCCTCATTCTCATATTTTTGGTGTTTTCAATTTTGTGTTTCTGTTGCCTCCGCATCATCTTCCTTTCTATGTATAAGACCTCTTGTTGGTCCCTGTAGACCCATTTGGGTCAGTACGCTGCAGCCTGTGGATCCCTCCCATCTTGTTGATCGGGGCGTGGTGTGTGTGTGTGTGGGGGGGGTGCACACAGGATCCGGAGCTCGGGTGTTGGCACTTCAGGCGCACTTCAAGGTGTGTTGGATGTGGGCTCCGAGGCACGGGTGATGGTACCGGAAGATACCTGGTCTCCGAGGCACAGTTGCACATGTGCTCCGGATTTTGGGGGGCGTCGCTGGAGGTTTTCTGGGCTTTGATGTGCAGTGCTGCATATCTCACACAGGCCCCGGGGGTGCGAGCTCTGGGTATCGGGTGGTGGTGCCTGAGGGTACACAGGTGATGAGGCATAGTGCTAAGGATCACACGTGGGCCTTCGTGAGGTGCTTGGGCTCCTGGAATTCAGGTCATGCCGGTGTGTGCCCTGGCTCTGAGGCAGTGTGGAGGGTTGCGCGGGTCTCAAGTGGTGGCGCCAGAGGGTATCTGGGCTCTGAAGTGCGGCACAGGGGCTCCTGGGTTGCACAGTATGGCATGGCTGACCTGGGCTGGGTGTGGCTGTTTGCCCTGGTTGCGCTGCATGGCGCGGCTGGTGGCCTGTGTCGCACTGGTTCACATGTCTGGCTGCCTGGATTGCACGGGATGGCACAGCTGGCCTATGCAGGGCGCAGGGCATGGGGGCCACCCTGGTCGCGCGTGGGAGGGCACGACTGGCCGCCTAGTTGTGCAGGAAGGTGCGGCTTGCGTGGGTGGGGCGCAGGGCAGTGGTGGTGCAGGACGCCCGGGTCTTGGCTGGGGGCATGGGGCCGCGGGGCATGGGGCCATGGGGCACAGGGCCATGTGGAACGGGGGCACAGGGTGCCCGCGTCTCGGCTGGGGACATGGGGCCACAAGGCACGGGGCACCCGGGTCTCACCTGTGAACCCTGGTCACACGGGATGTTGTGGCTGGTTGCCCAGGATGGCCTGTCTGACTGCCTGGGTGACAATGGAAGATTCTGCTGGCCTAAGCGGGGTGCAGGGGGCAGGGGCTGCTCTGGCTGTGCGTGGGAGGGCGCAGCTGGCCGCCTAGCTGTGCAGGAAGGCATGGCTTGCATAGGCGGGTCATGGGGCTGCGGGGTGCGGGGCTGTGGGGGCGCGGGGCTGCAGTGCGGGGGGCCGCAGGGCACGAGGCGTGGGGTCACGGCGTGTGGGGCCATGGGGCGCGGGGCCATGGCTCAGCTAGGGGCGTGGGACTGCGG
The DNA here is from genome assembly GCA_004027185.1 of Glis glis. Classification (NCBI taxonomy): domain Eukaryota; kingdom Metazoa; phylum Chordata; class Mammalia; order Rodentia; family Gliridae; genus Glis; species Glis glis. Next base: position 85,471 of record PVJS01001851.1, on the reverse strand, counting down.
GATGTGGGGTGCCTGGTTCTCGGCTGGGAACCCTGGTCACACGGAATATGTGGCTGGTTGCCTGGGATTGCATGTCTAGCTGCCTGGGTGATGGAGAAAGGTGCTGATGGCCTAAGCGGGGCACAGGGGGTGGGGGCCGCCCTGGTCTCACGTGGGAGGTTGTGGCTGGCCACCTGGTTGTGCAGGATGGCGCGGCTTGCCTAGGCGGGACACGGGGAGCGGGGCAGGGCGCGGGGCACGGGGGTGCGGGGTGCAGGGCGCAGGTCGCTGGGCGCGGAGGCCTCCCTGATCTTGGCTGACACGGGGCTCGGATGCAGGGTGCTGGGGTTCGCGCGGGCTCGTAGCGCGGTGGAGGGGGAGGTGCTCGGTTGGGGCAGGAGCCCATGATGTGCTGCTGTGATGGCCCCACCACTCTCGGAATTCTATTCTGGTTTCTCCTTCAGATCTATCTGTGGCACCGGGGGCTTTTAGCACCGGCTGTAGGGACCAGGGTAAGATGGCTCCTTACGGATCCTGCCGACATGGGATTGCAGCTTTCTGTGGAATCTGAAGCTGGTAGACTCTGTGTCTGCGTATTCGTACTTGGGTTACTGGATTTTGGGTTTTGGTTCTTCTGTGTCTGTGCGATGTTGTTTAGTTCTGAGCCCCCGAGGCGTTTCTGAGACAGTTTTGAGACAGGCTTGTTCAGGGGCTCCTATTCTGTCGCCATCTTGCTGCCCGACCTCCTAATAACTTTAAATTATATTCTAGGTAGTGTGGACATTTTGTTGCTGTGAGTCTGGTATATGTTCTCTTTCTTTAATAAGTATTGAATTTTCTTGTAGGAGTTGGATAAATTATTCCTTGACTGATCCTGTCAAGCTTGGTTTAAGACTGTGTTAGGGTTTATTTATGTAATTTTTGTCCTGAGTTCTGTAACATGACCTTTGATCTCTAGGTCATGATCCTTACTTTTGAGTCATACCTTTTCTTTCCTTGACAATTATGTTTTCTTTAACTGCTATAGTGTTTTGTAAAGGTTAACCAGAAGTTCATAATATTGTTCAAATCATCTATATTCTCATTTTTTGTCTGTCTTTTCTATAAATTACTGAGATGTATTAAAAATCTCTATAAAGTTTTCAATCTTTTAGCTTTTTTCAGTTTTAATGTACTTTGAAGCTAGGTTATTAGCTGAATTTAAACTTGAAATTGTTGTGTTTTGCTCTTGATTGAATTCTTTTAGCATTATGAGATTTCACACTATGCTTGTCAAAAGACTGCTTTGTCACATGTTAATAAAACCACCTCAGTTTCCTATTGTTTGGCTTTTCCCTGGGCTGCCCTTTTATATTTCTTTAATTTTACTCTTTTCTTAAAAATATTTATCCTTTAAACAGCACACAGTTGTGCTTTATTCAATTTGACTACCTTTGTTTTAGTTGAAATATTAGACCATATATGTTTAGTAAAATAGACCATATGTGCTTAATAGAATTCTTAAGTGGGTTGGGATTAGCCTGCCATTTTAGTATTTGATTTTTTTCTTTTTTTTCTTTTTTCCTCTTTTCACTTTGAATTAATCAAAGGTTTTTAATTCCATTTTTTTCTCCTACATTAATTTTTATTTATGCCAACTTTTGTTATTCACTGGAGATTTTCAAAATGATATTCTTACCTAATTTCAGTCTATTTTAAAAGGGGACATTTGGCACTGCTTGGACAAGGTAAATCCTCACAACAGTTATATTCGTTTTATCTACCTTTGATCCATTGTGCTATTGGCACATGGTTAGTATTCCACAAGATGTTACTTTCAAGCAGTCAGTATTTATTTCAATTTAATAACAGCATTTCTTATAATCTTCATCTCTTCTTATAGGTCAAAACTTCTACCTGGGGTAATTTTCAATAGCTTGAAGACCTCCTATTAGTATTTCTTATAGTTTAAGTTTTCTGGTGACATATTGTATGTGTGTGTGTGTTTGATTTTCCTTTATGAAGAATATTTTCATTTAATATCAACTTATGTGTTGGCAGAATATATTTTGATTATTAAAAATATTCCATTGCCTTCTATTTCTGTTGCTACTCTTGGAAAATCACCCAGCTTCCTGTTGGTGCTTATATTTAGATAAAACTTATTATATTTTCTGGATGCTTTATCTTTTTTTTTTTTTTTGCAGTATTGGAGATTGAACCCAGGGGCATTCTACCTCTGAGCTAACACCCCAGCCCTATTTTTTATTCTTTATTTTGAAACAGGGTCTCGCTAAGGTTCAGAGAACCTCACTAAGTAGCTGAGGCTGGCTGCGAACCTGCAATCCTCCTGTCTCAGCCTCCCAAGTACTGGGATTACAAGTGTGCACCACCACGCTCGGCTGGATGCTTTATCTTTAATATTTAGCAAATTAACTCTTATGAGTCTATGCTATTTGTATTTATTGTGCTAGAATTTTTTGTGTATGTGGTACTGAGGATTGAAACAAAGGGTATTCTACCTCAGAGGTACACCCCACCCTATTTTATTTTATTTTATTTCATTTTATTTTTATTTTGAAACAGGGTCTCACTGAATTGCTGAGGGTCTTGCTAAGTTGCTGAGGCTGTCTTCAAACCTGCAATCCTCCTGTCTCAACCTTCCAAGTACTGGGATTACAGACATGCACCCCCATGACCAGCTTGAATTCACCTTTAGAAGACATCTTGATTGATTCTAGTTTCGGACAATTGTGAATAAAGCTTTTATAACCATTATGTATAAATTTTGTTGGAAATAACTTTTCAATTCATTTGAATGAATAGTAGAAGCATGATATGATAGCACCTAGATTAACCTTATTATAAACTGTCAAACGATCTTCCAAAGTGGGTCTGTCATTGTGCATTTCCACCAGCAGTGAACGAGGGCCACCATTCCTCCACACCTCCACCAGCATATTTGCATTTGTCATTGTTTCAATTTTTAGTAATTTCATAGATGTGTAATGGTATTTCATCATTGTTTTAACTGGAAATTCCCTGATGACATGTGAATGTTGACATCTTTTCATGTTCTTTTGCCATCTGTTACATTTTCTTTGTTGAGGTCTCTGTAAATATTTGCTGTCCATTGTTTAATTGGAATGTTCATTTTCTTATTGCTGAGTTTAAGAGCTCTTTGTATATTTTAGATAAAATAAATTTTAACAAATACGGGTTTTGCAAAGATTTTCTTTTATTTTTCTCTTCACAGTATCTTTCATAAAGCAGAAATTTTATTTTATCTTACTATAGAATTCCCTTATATTTAGTTTATTTTTATACTTTATTGGTGCATTATAGTCTCACATCATGATGTAGTTCATAGTGATAGTGACCTACATGCACACAGTACTTGGTGAGTTTTCGCCCAGGCTCCCTCCCCATTCCCTCCCCTTCCCCATACAGGATATTGAGATTGTCATTGATATTCTTACATATGTACATAAAATCCACGTAAGGGTTTCCTTCATTAATTCTACCAACCCCCCACACCCTCCCCTAAACTACCTTACTCATTCCAGTGGAGTTTTTCCTCCATTATCTGAAGTCTCTTTGATATCCCAATTACTCCCTAGCTTCTGCATATGAAAGAAAACATATGACCCTTAACTTTCTGTGACTGGCTAATCTCATTTAACATAATGTTCTCTAGGTCCATCCATTTTCCTACAAATAACATAATTTTGTTCTTTATTGCTGAGTAGAATTCCATTGTGTGTATATCCCACAATTTTGTAATCCATTTATCTATTGATGGACACCTAGGTTGGTTCCATAATTTGGCTATTGTGAATTGGAAACAGAACTTTTTAACAAAGCCCAATTTATTAGGTTTTTTCATTATTGTTGCTTTCTATGCTTTATCTAAAAAGTCCTTACTAAATTAAAGTTCTCCTAGATTTTCTCCTATGTTATATGATAGATATTTCATAATCTTGTATTTCATATTTAGGTCTATGATCAAGAAAATTTTTACAAAATATATGGCATGTGTTTAGATTCATATTTTTAAATGTGGATACCCAGTTCTAGCACCATTTTTTGGGGGGAACCCTATCTTTTCTCCATTGAATTACCTTTGCTCCTTCCTTCCTTCCTTCCTTCTTCCTTCCTTCCTTTCTTCCTTCCTTCCTCTTTTCTAAGAGGTCAGTGGACCATGCTTGTGTGGGAGAGTTTCAGAACTCACTATTGGGTTACATTGGTCTATTTGTTTATTCCTTCAAAAATACCATATCATTTTGATTACTATAGTTTTATAATGAGTCTAGAAGTTGAATATGGTCATGTATGGCTTAACAAAGATAATACATTCTGAGGATTAGTGATTAGGAAATTTCATCATTGTGCAAACATCTTAGAGTGTGCTTACACAAACAAAGGTGCCTAGGATGTCACCAGGTTATGTACTCTTATGGAATTGCTGGCATATGTGCTGCCCTTTATTGCTTGAAGTGTTATATAGCATGTAACTTATTTTCAGAATCAAGATTTCAGTAATGAAAATTTGGTTTTGAAGTTGGATATTGGCTATTCTGGATCTTTTGCTTTTCCTTATGGGATTTTTTTTAGGGGTAGTGTTGCTGGAGATTGAACCCTGAGCTATACCCCAGGACAATTTTATTTTTTATTTTGAAACAGGGTCTTGCTAAGTTGCTGAGGTTGGCCTCAAACCTGCAACCCCCTGTCTCAGCCTCCCAAGTATTGGGATTATAGGTGTGTGCCACCACGCCTGGCTCCATATGGAATTTTGAATCAAGTTGTTACTATGCTCTCGGGGCCAGCCCGGGAGAGGTACGGATGCTGACGGGAGAACAGACGCCGATGGCCCGAACGAACCACGCCTCGGACCGGGAGATATGTCTGGCATGATCTCGTTTATTAGAAAGCCAAATCCCTCTTTTATAGTAGAGGCCATACAGGAAACTCGCAAGCAGTAGGGTGTGACCCAATGGCACGCGACGGGTCGGGTCACCATGCCCCCCTGTAACCTATCATAGGTAGAGGCACCTGTCGTCTGTGAGCACGGAAGGAGGTAACTGCCTATCATAGCCCTCCTGAGGTTAAGTGAGGCTATCTGCGGGACCTCCCTCTGAGGGGTCTGCCAGCGCCATCTTTGCCATTGATATGCTGAATCACTGCCATGTGGAAGAGGCCCGGTACTTGGTACTCTAGAGCAGGCTTCTACTAGTCCACCAGGCCCTTTCATGGCACCGGGTGGAGGGCCCAGCACTATGACTTTAGGAGGAAAACCAAGGTGGTCAAGATGCTTCCTTTCTCCAGTGAATTTAACACTACATTGGTTGCCCTCTGATCCATGAAATCCATTGTTTTATACATTTTGCAAAACTTTTATTTATTTTTAATGGTGATGGCAAATAAGGGAGGAGGTAAGAGGTAAATTGAATACCAGATGGTTTGTCATGGTAAAACATCTTTAACTCTTGAAAGTTTGCCAAAATATAGAATATAGGAGAGATGGTTTATCCTGTGGGTACTTTGAAGACTTTTGTCCTAATAGAATAGGATTTTAAAGGCTAGACTTATCATAATTATATCCTTTATGAAACTGAGGGACTTAGAATTATTCCACTTGCGTTTTCAAGTTATTTTTAAATATACATATATTTAAATGTTTTAAATATGTATGTATACATATATATTCACTTGACATTCTCACCTGCCACCACTACTATAAATAAGCAATATTGGAGAAATTATATTTTAAAAAGCATTAAACATCTCTACTGATATGTTGTACCATGACTCAAAATTTACAACTCTTGGGAATCTTTCTTTTAAACTTTCCATTTTTGAAAACTTATAAGAACAGAATTTCACATTACCCATTTGGACTTTTCAAAATTCAAAGTCATGATAAAGGTCTCATTAGCAATAACAGTTATCATTTAATGAAGGCTTACCCTATAAAAATCCACATAGTAATGTAACTAATTTTCAAAAACTTTATTAGTTCTGTATTTTAGGCTAAAGAGTGTCCCCAACCCCCACACCCCAAACTATTTCTAACCCTCAGGATCCCAGTTTGAGTGGATTTGAAGGTAGAGTCATTGACGAGGTATGCCAGTAAATGAGGTCTTTTCTCTAATCCAGTATAACTGTTACTCTTATGAGAAGGAATGTTGACAGATATGTACAGAAGCAAAGTAATGTGGAGATACAAGGAGAAGTCAGCCATCTGCTAGCAAAGAGAAAGGCTCAGAACAGATTCTTCCTTCAGAAGGACCCAACCCTGAGGGCACCTTGATGTGGAACTTCTAGCTCCCAGAATTGTGAGAAAATGAATTCCTGTGTTTTCAAATGAGACAGTGGTACTTTGCTATGGCAATACTAGCAAAACCATATAATAAATTTAGTGGAAATTTAAAGAATGTGGAGAAATACAATTTTATGTAATTGGATTATACTTAAATAATATTTTATATAATACAGTATTCTATATGCAAAATTATGTATATTGTGATTTATAGGAATGTTTTCTCATTTCAAAACGTGTGTGTGTGTGTGTTGTGTGTGTGTGTGTGTTATTGGGGATTGAACCCAGGCAGGTTCTACCTCTGAACTACACCCCTAGCCCTATTTTATTTTTTATTTTGAAACAGGGCTTTGCTAAGTTTCTGAGGGCCTCCCTAAATTGCTGAGGGTGGCCTGAAACTACTATCCTTTGCCTCAGCCTCCCAAGTACTGGTGTTACAAGCATACACCACCACATCCAGCTTCCAAACCATTTTTTTAGTCTATATAATGCATATCATTATAATTTGATTTACACGTATAGCTACCAAGGAAGGTACAATGCTACTTCATTTCATTTTATCATCATAACAAGTCCATAGAATGTATATTATTATCCCCACTTTACAAATGGAAAACTGAGATTCAGAAATGTTGACTTGTTGTCTATGATAACAGAGGAGGAAAGTGCAGAAACAAGTATTTCAACTCAATTCTTCCTTACTCCAACGTAAGCTCTTGTCTGCTATACTTCACTGATTTCTGGCTCTCTTTTTGTTGCTTTCACAGCCAAATTCTTAAGAAATTACCTATCATTTTCACCACCCCCCACAACTATTTTCTTTATAGTCTTGAATATTAAAAAAGCTCTCTTTATACTTCGAAATGATAATTAGCATATTTTTCTGAAGACAACTTAAAAGATTTCTATTTTGATTTGATCACATTTTATCTTTCTTTGCTGTTTGCATTGCTAATAACAAATCCTTCTTTGAAATTCTTTATCTGTATAGTTCTATTGCTTTGAATATTCTCCATTGCCTTGTTTATTCTTTAATGCAAACTTTGCTTTTTTATTGCTACCTCCTCTTAAAAGTCTCAAATATTAACTTTGGAGAAACCCCAAAACCGAGTTCTCAGCCTCTTCTATTCTTTCCTAAACTCCCATAGAAAGCTTCCCAAAGAAAACTCTCTGATTTCACTACAAGTTGTCTATTCTGTACCCTCAAATATTATGTACCTTACAGAATGCTCCATCTATCTCTAAATTTTCTGTTGACTATGAGATGAAGTATCTTTTATTTCTTTCCTCAGGTCACATTGAGGATATTTTTTAACCAATTTCTGTTCTATGGATAGTTTTGACTTTATTTTCAAACTAGCCATTGTATATCTTTTGAAATATATGTGAGACTTAGCATGATATAGAGAGTGAAAAATGTGCTCAGGAGCCGGGCGTGGTGGCACACGCTTGTAATCCCAGTACTTGGGAGGTGGAGACCAGAGGATACAGGTTCACGGCCAGCCTCAGCTACTTAGTGAGGCCCTCCGCAACTTCGTGAGACCTGGTTTCAAAATAAAGGATAAAAAATAGGACCGGGGGTGTGGCTCGGAGGTAGAATGCCCCTGGGTTCAATCCCCGGTACGGCAAAAAAAAAAAAAAAAAAAAACTGTGCTCAGGGAAAGCAATAATCTATTGTTATTTTTATTTTACCCATAAGATCTCATTTGACTTAATTAGAAAGAAAATGATGTATCTTATTTACATGTTTATTATACTTAAAACGTATAACACAAGGTATAGGCTGACAACCTAGTCCTGGTCTCAGTCCCAGATTAGTATTTCTCTCTTCATCAAGAAAGAATAGAACTGAGAACAAATCATTATGTTCATTTTTGGTGCATAGTTGAATCAACACACCATTTGTATGTTGGCTCTGTTTTAGCTTTTAGCCTTTGAGATAAATAAAATATCTATGTCTAACACTTTCTGAGAGGACAATCTATCAATATTTAATTTAACCAACCAGAAAAAGCATTAACATAGCACACAGCATTTTATGAGATTGGCTCAATCTTGGATTTCCTTATTAAATGTAGTCAAAATTTATCAACAGGAGCATTATGTGTGCGTGTTTGTTATCTTAATAATTCTAATTAACTTCTGGTAATTGCTGAGAATCTGCAACTGACTATTTCTATTTTTCATTGTTATAGTTCTCAACAGCCAGCAGAGGAATGAATAAAATGAGCCTATTATGAATAAAATTCAAGGCAGGCCAACTAGTTTTCATTCTTATTAGAAAACATAAAAATTTACCAACAAATGTCTATATATTTGAAAAGAACTCAAAATATCATTAAAGTTGTACAAAAATATATACATATGTACAACTATGTAAACACATGTGCATGAATTTTTCAGAAATTTTCCTCATTAAATACTAATTTTGAAATATGTAACTTGAAAAATAGCATTTTCATTTTTAGCAGGTCTCTTTTTTTGTGGTGCTTAATTATATCAGTCTCATTAAAATGAGCATGAATTATGAAGATACACACACTAAGCCACATAAATGACTGAGATTAATTTTTAACTTCATTCAGTCTCACAGAATAACATGGTGGTGTTGCTCAGTCACCAATTGTTTATATCACAAAAAACATGATTATAATTAGTTCTTAGTAATAATAGAACTGACAGTTTCTGAAAAATAGATACTTTCTAGAGATGACAGTTATGGGACTTTTGCCACATTTAAACATTTGAAATATAATAGTAAAACAAACACACAGCAACAACAAAAGAAATTACCTGTGTGACTCAATTAAAAAACAAATATTTGGTTGATGTATAATTACCCTAAAAGCATGAGTGATAGTAAATTATTAATCTAATTAAAACCATGTTATGTGTTTTATCTATTATGTGATTTATAGATATTGCATGAATTATCAATTTGCTTCAGAGTATACAACAGAAGATTTGGAGGAGCTACTGCCCCCACTGTATTTCTTAATATAGAGAATTAGTTTAAATGACCAACTTTATAATCTGAAATTGGTTCAAATTTAAAATCTTCCATTTATTAGCCAATTTCATTAATACTCTGAGGCCCAACTTTCATATTGAAGTTTGATTTTAATAAATTCACCTTATGAGATCATTGTCATAATTAAATAGATGCACTATGGGAAGACAGGAAGTGCCTAATAAATCATGGTAGTTTTGGTTGGCTACACTGATTTTTCCTTTTTTCAAGATCCACAGCCACTAAAGTTTGTGTTTTAATGCTCAGAGATTAAATTTAGCACAATATTCTCTAGCTCCATCCATTCTTCTGCAAATGGCATACATTTAGTCTTCCTTATGAAGGAATAAAGCCCATTGTGTGTATACACCACATTTTCTTTATCCATTCATCTGTTGACAGACTCCCAGTTTGGTTCCATAACTTAGCTATTGGGAATTTTGCTCCGCTAAACATGGGAATGCACGTACCACTGTATTATTCTGACTTTAATTCTTTTAGAAAGATCTCTCGGAGTGATATAGCTCGGTTGTATGGTGGTTCCATTCCTTTCTTTTGAGAAACCTCCATACTGATCTTCATAGTGGTTGCACTTATTTACAATTCCCCCAACAATGTATAAGTTTCTATTTTCTCATATCCTCGACTGCATTTATTACTGTTTGTATTCTTGATGATCGCCATTCTAACTGGAATTATATAAATCTCAGTGCGGTTTGGTTTGAATTTCTCTGATTGTTAATTGTGTTGAACTTTTTTCATATATTTACTGGCCATTTGGATTTCTTCTTTTGAGAATTGTCTGTTTAGTTCAATTTCCCATTTGTTTTATCAGTGTTAAGATTTTGGTTTTTTTGTTTTGTATGTGTGTGTGTGTGTGTGTGTGTGTGTGTGTGTGTGGTACTGGGAATTGAGCCCAGGGCCCTTCTACTTCTGAGATACATTCCCAGATCTTTTTATTTCTTGTTTTGGAACAGGGTCTTGATAGGTGGATGAGAGTCTCATTGTTTACTAAGGCTGTCCTCGAACCTGCGATCCTCCTGTCTCAAGCTCCTCAAGTACTGGGATTACAGGCATACGCCACCACTCCTGGCTCAGTGTTAAGTTTTTTGAGTTCTTCATATATCTTAGATACTAGTCCTTGAGAATATGCTGAAATTAGCCAGTTTCAGAAAGTCAAAGGTCATATGTTTTCTCTCATATGTGGAAGCTAGAGAGAAAAAAGGAAGCATGGATGATTTCAGATAAATGAGAAAAAAGACCAGTAGAATAGTGGAAGGAGATTGGGGGAGGGATATGAAAAGGAGGATTGAGGAAGGAAACAGTTTTAAATGTTATGTCCATATATGAAGCTATCACTACCAGTCTTGCTATGGTGGGGGGAGGGAGCAGGTGGGCTGTGGAGGGAAGTATACCAAGTGCTGTGTGCAGGTATGTTTCCATCACTTTTTTTGTGTGTGGAACTGAGGATTTAGCTCAGGGGCATTCTACCTCTGAACTATACCTCCAGCCCTATTTTTTATTATTTATTTTGAAACAGGGTCTTACTAAGTTGCGGAGGGCCTCACTAAGTAGCTGAGGCTGGCCGCGAACCTGTGATCCTCCTGTCTCAGCCTCCCAAGTACTAGGATTACACATGTGAGCCACCATGCCCAGCTTGTTTCTATCACTTTGACTCTTACCATGATATGTTATTAAATTGAACCAATACAAGTATAAAAAAGAGAAAACAAAATCTTGGGCTTTTGAAAGGTAGGAATATGAAAGGCAAACTATTTCATGATTTGGGGTGGTCAAAGGAAAGTATCAAATGATAAATATCCTGCTGCTGTGGTTTCTGCCTTGAAGCTAGCTGATCATGGACTGAACTTCTAAACCTGTGAGCCAAATAAATCTTCCCTCCTGTAAGTTGCACTTGTCAGGTATTTCGGTTACTGCATACAGAAAAGGCGACTAAAACACTAAGAGAATGAAAATTAAGCTTAACCAGTCTGAAATGGCTATCTCCTCTAAATAGGGATTATTAGAATACCAGTTCACTTTAATAAATTAAATATTTTCTTTGCCTCACTTCTGAGTGCACCTCATAAAAGGTTTCCTTTCATACTCATGTGGTGTTTCAGATCACTTGGAACTATCTGATTCACGAATTGTTATGTGCTGAAATACACTAAAATTTTAATCTGCCCAAGTCTTTCTTTTTAACAATATATAATTTACCTGCGCAAATACATGAGGTGTGTTTGTAAATAATTTGAACATGTAGACTGGAACTTATAAACGACAGCACTCACCATGGGAAGGGAAAGTTACCAATTCATTTTCACTTTATAGTTTGATTTTAAGAAGAGTTTTGGTGTCCTACATAGTGGAGCATTGTTTATAATTCAGATTATGATAATATAAGATACTATGCTATATTGGGGAGAATCTAAATGTGGATAATATAATCATGGCAGCACGATGGTCATGAAGGTGACACATTTTTGCATTCATACCTATTTTTAATATCTACAAAGAAATATTTTTAATTGTCAGTGGAATTTTGAGTTACTGCTTTTTGATAAGCTACCCCCTTTTATTCTACTTAATGAGTGAATTTCTTCTAGCTTCAAGGGTGGTATGACAGGTGTTGAAAATGTAAGGATGGTCATCGACATTTAAAAGTTTCCTCAATAACCTTGCTTTAAATACTCCTTTCTCTTTGTCTAGAGAATGTAGATATTATCTGGAAAGCAAAATCTCAGCAGTTCTTACTTTGTAATAATGTGAAGTGATTTTTGTTTTCTAAATTATCATATTGATAATACCCACATAGAAGTTCCAAAAATACACATCATGCTGTGTCAATCACTCACGTCTACGTAGTCTACATTTCTGGAAAGTACAATTGGTTTGTTGGTATTTTTACTTACTAGTCTGTTTGTATGCATTTAGGTGGTATATAAAATACATTCTTTATGGAATGGAATTTGGAAGGAGAGAGCTGTTTTTTCCTAGATGCTTTAGATTTTACTTTTCTCTGATATATTTAAATTGCATGATGAATTTTTGATTGTAGATAGAAATATAAAACAAAGTTGTTTGTTCTTAAGGTCTAAATCTACTTGTCTTAGCAATATATCACATGCCAATAGATTGCAATACAAGAAGATTATAAACTGATGGTTAGATGTTAATAATGGTAACACAAAACATTAAGGAAAGTGACATTTACATAAGTATCTTGATCTTAATACATGTAATTTACATATGAAAATTTAATCACCATAGAGATAAACAGCTGCAGTGTTTAATTAAACTCTCCACACAAAATCAGCCTGCAAGAAGTAGTTTGTCACTGCTAATTCATCACAATTCTCTTAAGTATTCTTTAAAATAAAAATGCAAAATAAATGACTCTTATTGATAATTTAACTTCTGGTTACTTTGTATTTAATTGTATCATCAAAGCCTGTTGAGAATACGATAAAGATTCTAGGTTCATTTTCATTCCCTGTAGAAGGCAAAACATAAACATATAGAAAACAAATGTATTTGTTTACAAACTTCTAAGGGTCACCAGCAAAACAGCACAAAGGATAATTTAAGGAATTTTAATGCCAAAATAAGTGTGGGTAATGAAGGGATGTAAGAGTCTTTCTCAATGGAGCTTTTAAAGAAAGAATGCATTATACACAGAAATTAATGCTAACATTAGCAAGAAAAAGAAAAAATCCTGCTAGCTTAGAATAGATAAAACTAAAACAAATCAGAATTGAACATAAGGGTACAAAAATAATAACAAACAGTAAAGAGAATGGTTCATACATAAATGATGAAGGAAGTCATCTTTGGGCAATAGGACATGAAAAACTGGCAGATTTTATTTCTGTGAGTCTTATTTGGATAAGCAAATACATTTATTCATTCATCTACTAAATGCCAGACATAATGGTAAATACTAGATAATAGACTGACCTAGTCAGACAAGTTAGCTTTCACTATGACATTTGTATTGGCTATAGCCTTTTTTTTATAGACATAGATTCAAAATGTAGAAATGGGGAAGAATTATATTACCAGAAAAAAAAGGGTTTCTGGTATTTAGGACTATGCTTTAAAATTCTTTCCTCCCTCAGGTAAGTTCAGACAATAATACAATAATAATATTATAACAATAATATGATAATACCTTTTAGATAAGTTGGAAAATAATATAAATAAAATTTACATCACTCACTTAAGTGAAGATAAAACCAAAATGGACCTTGCAAAGAAACATTGTTCATGAATTGGTTGCTAGGATATGCTTTCAGTGTTGAGGCATCCAAGTTCTTTCTCAAAATGTTTTTCCAAATTAGTAAGTCTAAAACAGTTGTCTAGACGAAATAAGAGCTATCTTTTCCAAGTATACCAATAATATACTATTAGTTATATAATGAATTTAATAATTTCGGTTTCTGTTTGGCTTATGTTAAACTGACCCTCCCTAGTGGTAAATTAAAAGGGCATCAAATATTATTATCTCATACATATGAAGAAACTAAGCCAAAAAAAAAATAAGTTACAAGAATAAACCATGACACAGAGTGAACCAGAGGCCAGGACGCTGGAGCAGTCCATTATAGGAGAAAGTTAATATATGTCCTTGTATTTATTTCTATGTTTTACATAAAACGTGTATTGTTCAGTTTCTCCTTTGCAAAATGAATGTCATGGTTTAAACAATCTGAAACCTTACACAGTAATTCTCCAGAGTTCGGTGATTTTATTTATTTAGAACCAAAATTGGGAATGGATCCACTACATGATCCAGCTATATAACTCCTGGGTATCTTTCCAGAGGGACTGAAATCAGAATATTATAGTAATATATGCATATCCCTGTTTATAGCAGCACAATTCACAGTAGCCAAATTATGGAACCAACCTAGGTGTCCATCAACAGATGAATGGATTACAAAATTATGGGGTACACACACAATGGAATTCTACTCAGCAGTAAAGAAGAACAAAATTATGTCATTTGCAGGAAAATGGATGGACCTGGAGAACATCATGCTAAGTGAGGTTAGCCAATCACAGAAAGTGAAGGGTCACATGTTTTCTCTCATATGCAGAAGCTAGGGAGTAATCAGGATACCAGAGAGACTTCAGAAAACGGAGGAGAAACTCCAGTGGAGCCAGAGAGGTGGTCTAGAGGAAGAGGGGGGGAGAGGAAGAATCAATGAAGGAATCACTACCATCGATTTTATGTACATATGTGAAAATACCAATGCCAATCTCAATATCCTGTATGGGGAAGGATGGATGGGGAGGGAGCTGGGGGAAAGCCCACCAAGTGCTGTGTGCATGTTTGTCACTATCACTATGAACTACATTGTTATGTGAGACTATAATGCACCAATAAAAGTATAAAAATATAATAAAACTGTGCTGGGCGTGGTGGCGCACGCTTGTAATCCCAGTACTTTGGGAGGCGGAGACCAGAGGATCCAGGTTCGCGGCCAGCCTCAGCTCTCTCTATCTCTCTCTCTCCCTGTCTCTCTCTCTCTACTTAGTGAGGCCCTCCACAACTTCAAAATGAAGTATAAAAAATAGGGCCGGGGGTGTAGTTTGGAGGTAGAACCCCTCTGGGTTCAATCCCCGGTACTGCCAAAAAAAAAAATATATATATATATAATAAAACTAAATTCTAAATCATTAAAAATAAATAAATATTCAGAGCCAATATGCAGAAAATAATAGACTGAGGCAAATATGATATGCAGTTACTCTAAATGATTTTTGCAAATAAAAATATTATCATAAAAGCTTAAAATATAATGTCAGATTTAACACTTTACAGTTTCCCGTGTGTGTGTGTGTGTGTGTGTGTGTACATGCACATGTGGGAAGAGGGGGCTATGTAATCATATTTAATCATCTGCTATCTATTTATTCATCTGTCTATATAGAATCTAATCTCTCTTATTCAAAGATATTAGAACCTGAAAGTCTTGGGTTGCTGAAATATCAGGAAGCATACAAATAGATAGCCAGTACCTTAAACATTCCATTCTCATTCAAATCATGCATCTCTATTCAGTAATCTTTTAATATAAAACTTAGGTCGTGGGCTGGAATGTAGCTTAGTAGTACAGTGCTTGTCCAGCATATATGAGGCCCTGGGTTTGATCTCTAGCACTGGGGGGAAAAGCTCACTTTTTTTTTTTAAGTATAAACCTGCTAATTTGGATTTGAAGTTGACTTCCTGGCATAAACAAGTGCTACCTCAAGTGTTCCATGGTTTCAGATTTGCTTTTCTATAAGAGGGACACAAATTTAAACATACTGTGAATGAAAAAAAAATTCTTGCTATTTTCTTAAACATTTACACTTGACTCATATCTAATTGAATGTTTGTATACCCATGTTCTATTTATTTCATATTTATTTCTACTATCCATGGCAACATATGTACATCTGGTAGAAGCCTTTTGTGGGTGGGCACAAGGACGGTCAGCATGTGACTCAAATTCTAGGAGCAGAAATGTGAAGTGTTCTAGAGCCTCATCAGCAGTAGACCACTTCATTGGAAATGCTTTTAACTTTTTTTGGTTCTATTTTGTGTATTCCTCAAAACAATCTAGGAGAGATTGAGTCACATGCGATTATGAAATTGTTTTGATCTTCAGACAGATATCAAGAATACTAAGTAAGAATACCTTTGCATCCATTTTATGTGGATATATTTCCATAATATAGTTCATAAGTTGGATTTTCAAATGAGTTGAAGTAAAAATGAGTACAGAAAAAGTTTTCACTGTTCTGCAAATATACAGAAGGAATCATTCACCACCTCCTTAGAGTTGTTGCAAAATGTAAAACCTGATTTTAAGAAGAGAGTCCATTAATAATTCTGTGATACTTTAGCAGCCTACCCTTTCCTACACTATTATAAAGAAATTGACAATTAAAGATATTACATATTCTGCTAGCATTAATGTGTTAGTGGATTGTGATTATACCAGAATTCTCAGAACAGAAGAAAAAGACTTGGATGTATGTGTTTTCATGCTACATTTTAAGAGAAATTATTTTTTAACTTAAAAATTAAGCGCTAGCCAGATGTGGTAGTGCACACCTGTAATCCCAGTACTTGGGAGACTGAGACAGGAGGATTATAGGTTCTAAGCCAGCCTCAGCAATTTAGCAAGTCCCTTAGCAACTTAGTGAGACTCTATTTCCAAATAAAAAATAAAATATGTCTGGTGGTGTAACTTGGAGGTAGAATGTCCCTGGGTCCAATCCCCAGTACTACAAAAAAAAAAAATGCTAATGCACCCATAAGAACTTTGGCTTATAGGATTTTTTTTTTTTTTTTGCAGTACTGGGGATTGAACCCAGGGTCATTATACCTACGAGCTACATCCCCAGCCCTATATTTTATTTTTTATTTTGAAACAGGGTCTCACTAAGTTGCGGAGGGCCTCACTAAGCTGAGGCTGGCCACAAACCTGGATCCTCCTGTCTCGGCCTCCCAAGGACTGGGATTACAAATGTGCACCACCACTCCCGGCTCATGGTTTATAGGTTTTTCTCTATTATTGTCTTGTTTTTGTACTTCTTGCTCTTCTAATTATCATATATTGATATTTTACCCTGAAGAGTACATGGTTCATTTCAGATTTCTACTTCCTATTTTCATTTATTTATTTACTATTTATTTATTTATTTACTTTTAGTACTTGAGATTGAACCCAGGGGCATTTTACCTCTGAAATACATCTTCAGCCTTTTTTAATTTTGAGACAGGGTCTTGCAAAGTGAATGAGAGTCTCACCAAATTGATGAGGCTGGACTCCAACCTGCAAGCTTCCTGTTACAGCCTCCCAAGTAGTAGGATTACAGGCATGATCCCACCATGCCAGCCTACTTCCCAGTTTCTGTCACTTCAGTGCTCTAAAGTATAAGGTCAAGCTTTTTAATGAATTGTGCTATTTCACTTACTTGCAGAGGATACATTCCAAGACCCCCAGTGGATGCTGAAACTGTGGATAATACTGAGACCTATATATTTTCCCTATACATACTTAGAATAAAGTTTAAATTATAAATTAATTTATTTAAACTTAGGGTGGGAGATTATTAACAATGAATAATAAAATAGAGCAATGTAACAACCTACCATGATAAAATATGTGAATGTGGTTTCTTGTCTTGCAGGCTTAATGCTTTCTGGCATAGCATATTATCATAAATTAGAATGTATTTTCTGGGGCATGGGGATGTAGCTCAGTGGTAGAGTGCTTGCCTAGCATGTGCAAGGCTCTGGGTTCAATCCCTAGTACTGCCAAAAAAAAATTCTATTTGTGTTTTCTATCCACAAATGTAATTTTATTTTCCATCTTAACTAAGCATTTATCACAAAATGTGGTTGTAACTTTTGCCATTTGAAATGCAATAGCAAAACCAGCATAGATTTTTCTTTTTCTTCAAACTTTCATGGATAGAAGATGTATTCTTACCATAGATCTTTGCAATCTCAATATTTATTTTTTCTTAAGTGAAGAACTTCCTATCTTTGTACTTATATGAAGCACTTTACAATTTAACTTTAGCATATCCAAATAGCCAGCATTGCTACACTTACACTTTAGAGCCATTAAGTAAAATAAAGATTACTTCAATGCAAGTACTGTGATACCAAGATAGCCAATCCAGTAAGCAAGAGAGTTATCAAGTAACTAATGGGTGGGTAGCCCATATAGCAAGGGTACACTGAACAAAGGGGTGATTCACACTGTGGGCAGATTGGAGCTGGGCAGCAGGAGATTTCATCATGCTCCTTAGAGCCAAACACAATATAAAAGTTACAGGTTGTTTGTTTATGGGATTTTTCATTTAATGATTTGGGGTGGTTGATGGTAGGTAACTGAAATTGTGGAAAGTAAAACCATGCATAAGGAGATACTACTGTAGTTTTTAAACAAGATGAATTGGATTGCATTAAACGTAAAGGTGCTAATTTCATGTCAGATGACATGCTCCCATAGTCTCCCTGTTCTTCTTTCTCTCCATAATAAATGGTGATAAGACTATCTGACTTTAATAATAAACACAAGAGTCTGAAACCAGGTAGAGGTATTTATTTGATGAGTTTATTGGAATTTAAAATAATTTGTACAAACCAGGCATTTTTCATTGTATCTGTTAAAAACTTGGAGTGTCAATGCCTATTTATTATTTATTTGGTTAAGACTATTGGGGTCAGTGATGGTCCGCAAAATGTTTTGCCAAAAGGACCACATTTTAAAAGTAAGGTTTATGTAAATTATGAAACATAAAATTTATGCTGCAAATTCTTGCCTTTCTTAGGTAAGCTTTTAGGCCCCATTTATGTTGGATTTGGTTGAATTTATTTAAACATTCTGTGTCTAAGATGACTGCTTCTGGGGAATGAACAGATTATTAGATGTTTTATTATATCAAAAACTGCAACAATCAAAGTAATTATGAATACTTTATTCTGTGTTTTTCCTATTGAGATAACTGTAAATCATGAGGAAAAATCCTTTATAAGAAAAGAAATATAGCTTAGCTTACCTTCTCTTTTCTGGATTAGTGAGCCAAACATTACAGCTGCCCATGTTGTCAAAATGCCATAGGAGAATTTAGTAGAAGAGAAGCCAATAATGTAGTCAGTTTCTGACATTTAAATAAATGTTTTTGCTGTTCTGTCAAAATTAATCATTAACTTTAGCATTAGAAGCATGTATTTCAAGAGTAGAGGGAAATTTTCCCACCATCACTTCAGAGCCAAAGTAACCCTGTAGTGTTATAAATATATATTTCAGACATAGAGAAAAGATAGATCCCACAGGACATTGCTCCTCTCCATCTATTGATGATGTCAGTGAGTCTCTGATTAGCTGCTGACATGTGAAATTATGGTGGGTCAGCAAGGTTAATGAAAGACTTCTTTATATAGCCATATCCCCATTGCCTCAGTGCCTTCCTGGGCTTCGGGTTGTTTGCTGACCTCAAAAAGCAAGGCAAAAATAAGTTGACACACCAAGAGAAGTGTAGTTGGAGCACTCATCTACTGATGGTCTTTAGTACTGCCATTTAACAAGAAGGAAAGAGGTTAATGAATAGCAACTTAACTTACTTGGGAACGGTTGCATATAAAGGGTCTAGGAAATAGCATCAGTGAACTTGTTGAGGATAAACTCAGTTTAGATGAAAACATTTCAGTAGAATTGGCTGGACTCCCATTTTTCTTTCTTAAGTGGCAGAGTTACATAAATTTCTTATTTTATAATATTGAGTCATCCCCTGTTGAGGCAAAGAAAAGGTATAAAACCGAATTAGGTTTCCTGACTAATCCATCATAGCGCTGTGAAGAGGGCCCTTGAGAGCTAGTTCTTGTTTCAGATTGTGTTCTGATGCACTTCCACATTCCCTGGAGCAAACTTGGCCAGCCTCTGTAGAGAGGCAAAGAGCACCTTGGGCCCTCATCTTCACTAACTTTTATCATGTGACTTAGGTCATCATGGAATATAAGACAGTGCTGGAAAGAAAAGTTTGAAACCCACAGTTCTACAACTAACACTTTCATTTCACAGTAGAGCAAGTTGGGCCTAGAAGAGAAACTTTATTTGCCAATATCCTCAGCTATTTTACAATAAAAGTATGGGGGGATTTGTATTTGTATCTCTCAACTTTAAATCTAGAGGATTTTTTTATCCATAGTATGATTCTTTTAAGTATTTATTTTTTTCTTTCAGAGAAAAATGGTTCCACTGCAAAAATAATGTTTTGGATTAATTTTCTTTCAGAATGGCCCAAATCCTAACATGAAATGTGGAGTGGGGAGTATCTAGATGAGCCATTTCAGGATTCATTTTTTCTCTGAAAATGGAGACCTGGTTTGCAGTGTCAGTCTGTGTGAACTGTTTAATTTCCTTTCATGTCAGTTGAAGGGATGGAATTGATTCTGGAACTGAGAAAACTCCAGCATCTCCATAAAGGATCTGGTTCTAGATGTCTATACTTCAACAACAATAGACATGAACGATTTCTATCATCTCCAATAGCAAGACAAGCACTGCACGATGGAGCTCTAATGAAGAGTACTTGAAACAGCGAGGGGAGTACAGGATGAAATGTAAGTCATTACTTATGCATATTAATCTAAAAACAAGAAAGAAGCATTTCTTTATGGCTGCGTGCCTGTGTCAGAAGTCTGTCTTTAGAGCTGGGGAGGGAAGGGCAGGAAGAATCTTCATGAGAATCCTTCTGTCATGGGCTTACACTCACCTTATTGCAACCAGTAACAGTTTTCATGTGTTAGGTGTTGGAGATTTGGGATTATGGTTTTGATAAAATCTTTACTTTCCTATGTAAACAGATGGAGAGTGGTCATGGGAATCTTATCCCACAAAGACACTCTTCATGGTTTTGTGGCCAAGTGTGCAAAAAAACTCAGAGATAATGAATTTTTACACAGAAAAAGTGTTGTGAATTTGCTGCACTTTACTGGGGTAATAAATGGCTTTCAATACTATGATATATAGCAACTATAGCCATGAAAGAGAAACTTGCATGCACATATGCCTATGACAGGAGCTATTCAAGGAATTCCTCAAAATTACAGTAGTCCAGATAAGCAGCTTGCACAAGGACACCGGCCTAACGAGGCCTGACAACAGCTGTCTCCACCAATGAGCTAGCATCAACTCTTCAGCAAGCCCTGTAACCACTGGGCTTTGTTTCAACAGCCTCAGTGGACTGCTTTCTTATTTTCTTCTAAAATCTTCCCCTTGCTGCAATCTTTTCTGATGTGCCTGTGGCCCACCATCGCGAACACATCCCAGCTCGCAATCCTTGCTTGCTATTCCCAAATAAACCCTTTGGGAGAGTCAGTCTCACTGTGGCTGAAGTAGACACATGTGAAAATAGAGATAAGAAATAATACTTTATTTCATAGAGTTACAATGAGGATTAAAATTATAATAAAAACATTTAAGAGACTGCCTGCCATATAGGAACATTTCAATTATTATTTGTTATGATGACAATTATTTTTTTAAAATCTTGGAAGTTTATAGCATTTTAAAACCTGCCAAGTGGAGAATTTTAATGAGTATTGGACTCATTTGTTATAGTATAAAAATGCTACAATTTGCAATTAGTTTGTGAGGAAAAAAGTGAGTGACATAGGGAGAGTGGAAATTTACTAGATACATTTAAACAAGCAGCTTCCTTTGTATAAATGGTGGGTAGTTTGAAAAAATGGGTATAACTAATTATAAAGTGAAAATTCTGGTATTTATTTTATATGTACCTGCATATTCTCACAAGGTATGCTTTTAAACTCTGATAACCATTAAAACTAATGATTGAAATGGACTAAATCAAGAATATCTATGTTATTAAAGTGTCAAAATATTTTCAAAAATAGTCTCTGAAATAAGGTTAATAATATTTTTAGTGATAACATAAAGATATTATGTACTTTTAATAGAAACTTAGAAATCATTTAAAATAATGCTTACTTTGTCATCTCAATTTTAAAAATGTCTGGGTTTATATGTATTATCGTAGACAGTCAATTATCAGAGTCATAACTTAAAGTTAATTATTTATTTAGAAATAAATATCCATATACAGAGAATGTTCTAAAAAGTTCAGAAAGCATCAGATGTGAATTTTTTAAACTATGATAAACCCATAACTAGGGAGGTAGGCATGGTGGTACATATCTCTAATCCCAGTACTTGGTAGGCTGAGACAGGATTACAGGTTCAAGACCAGCCTCAGCAACTTAGCAAGGCCCTCAGTAACTTAATGAGACCCTGTTTCAAAACAAAAAAATAAAAAAATAAGGCTGGGGGCATAACTCAGAGGTAGAATGCCCCTGGGTTCAATCCCCGGTACCACAAGTGCGTGCGCGCACGCACACACACACACACACACACACACACACACACACACACACGCACACACATGAATGGCTTGGGACTGAGAGGAAAAGAGAAACTGTTTCTAAAACATGAGGCAGTTAAGAAACATCAGGCCTCAGTTTGAATCTGAAGACTGGTGAAGAGACTGCGAGAATGTAGCCAGAGTGAGTGCTCTTACTGAACTTCACTGGGCTCTGGAGTCCAGCTGTCAGGGTAAGCCCAAGCTCACTGCACGTGCAGGATGGAGTGGAGAAGTCCTCTGATGTACATGGGACTTCTGTTCATTAAGAAAAACTAGGCACTTCCTCCATAGATTTTTGTTTTGTTTATTTTGGTTTTCTTGGCCCTGGGGATGGAACCCAGGGTCATTCTGCCTCTGAGCTACACACCTAGGCCTATCTTATATATATATACATATATGTATATATATATATATATATATTTTTTTTTTTTTTGCGGTACCGGGGATTGAACACAGGGGTGTTCTACCTCTGCGCTACACCCCCGGCCCTATTTTTTATACTTTATTTTGAAACCGGGTCTTACGAAGTTGCGGAGGGCCTCACTAAGTAGAGAGAGAGAGAGACAGGGAGAGAGAGAGAGCGAGAGAGCTGAGGCTGGCTGTGAACCCAGATCCTCTGGTCTCCGCCTCCCAAAGTACTGGGATTACAAGCGTGCACCACCACGACTGGCTATTTTTGTTTTTTGAAACAGGGTGTCACTAAGTTCCTGAGGTTCTCACTAAGTTGCTGAGGCTGGCCTCAAACCCGAAATCCTCCTGGTCTTGGCCTCCCAAGTGCTAGAATTACAGGTGTGTGACACCATTTCCAGCCTCCATAGACTTTTCAAATCCCAAGTATTTATATTTATATTTATATGTGTATATTTATATGTGTTTATTGACAATCTATCCAACTTTCTCAAGTTTACTGTAAAGATTGATTAATATTGTTAAAGCCAGATTAAAAGGCCCTAGTCTTAACAATAAGTAGCTCTTAATGTTGTATTGGTTTAAAACTGAACAATATCTTTGTAAAAAGAATATGTTGTTCTCCTGGCTATGCTTCCAGTCTCTCCATTCTTGGAATATGGAAAGCTGTGTATTCCATAAGAACTCTATTTGATGAGTGCATGACTAAAATGTGTGCCTGGAAGCTCATTGATAGACATTAATACATGAATACAGGATACGTCAGTAAACCTAGGAGAAATAAAAAGTATAAATACTTCAGAAATGATGTGAGGTAGTACAAAATTATACTGAAGTAGGAATCTACATTTAACCTTCTACTTATTTGCCTGACATTGTCAAAAGCCCTGAGTTTCCTTATTTCTGTTTCGTTAATTGAAAAATAAGAGGCTGGATGAAATACCCTGCAAATCTCTTTCCATTCCTACAATTATTTGAGTGAGAAAAAGAATGATAGAAATAAATTTCTGTCCCAATTATTCATAATTATTTAATTGTTCAAGAAAGAATTTAATACTGTCTACCCTGACCTTCTTCCCAACATAAGGTGATTAAAGTTTGAATGAAATGTGGAAGAAAAGGAGATTGCTGATGGCATAGATATTGAGGCTTGTCATCAATGTTACTGCCATTCCTTCAATCAGCTTACTGCCCTATAAACTCTGCCCCTGATTCACCAATTTTCATCAACATTATTTTCAGTAAAGAAGGGGAAATGTGTCCACTGCCCAATGAGGAGAAAAAAAGTCAAGGTTTTTAATATGGAGAATTCTCATTCCATTCTTGCTAGAGTTATCAACCTTAAACAACTTCTCAGAACAAAAACAACAAAAAAGACCTAAAGAAGTGGAAAGGTTGGTGGACAGTTCAATATGGTAACAAACTTGAAATAAGCCAGTTTCTTATGTGAATGAGAAACTGGCTTACTACTGAGCCCTCTGCCTAGCATAGAGTGCTAGAAAAGTAATTGTAATATGATTTTGCAAGCAAAAGAGTACAATAAAATAAAATGCATAGGTCATTTTTCTTCCCTATTTGTAGCTTGTATAATAATGTCTTTGCCACTAACAGTTAAAATGGTATAGTCTTAGTTTCTTGGGAAATTTATATATGTTCTAATTTAATTAAACCAATGGTAGGAAATATATTTCATCTTACAATTCAACTCCAGATATTGCTGCATGGACAGTTGGTTAAAGAATGATTTTTTGTCCGTTTGCTTGTTTGTGATAATGGGGATTGAACACAGAGGCTTCTACCTCCAAGCTACATCCCCAGCCCAATTTTATTTCTTATTTGGAAACAGAGTCTCGATAGGCTGCTGAGAGCCTCGCTAAGTTGCCAAGGCTGGTTTGAACTCACAATCCTCCTGTCTCAGTCTCCCAAGTACTAGGATTACAGGTGTGTGCCACTACACATGGCTTAAAGAATGATTTTAATACCTCATAACAGCAATATGATAGAGCAATATAATTAATTATCAGAATTTGCCATGAACATTTTTACATAAGTGATGGCATTCATTTCATATGCCTCTATAAGACAACCACTTATAATTTATTTAATTTTTAAAGTTCATCTCCAGTGTTTGTTTCTAATCTCATGTGCATGTAAGTGTGTGTTTGGGTGGTGGCATTGGCGAATTTTGCTTTGTTTGGTTTTGGTTGAACAAGGTGAAGTTCATGAAGAACGAGGACATAAGGAACTAGCTCTTCCTTGAGAGCTTGTTTGGAGGTTCTAGGAGGGGAGCACAGCTACTGGTATACCCTTGATGCGAGACCTGTCCTCCTCTATTTGGGGAAGGTCGTCCTCTTCGACTGAGTGAGCAGCTTCCAGAGGGATGCACATGGAGGTGGGGGAGGAAGAGGACACCCGCCTAGCCAGCCAGATCAGCCGAATCCACCCTGCTGATCGTCCTCACATCCTAGCTCTTCCTTATATATGGAACTTGTCATGTTTTTGTGGCAGATTCTTTCTGACTTATCCCACCCAGATTCTGGTTTGTTTATGTGATGATTCCTAAGGATTTCCTTTAGATTTTAGCCATTTGTCAAATGCAGATCTATAGTATTTTGTGAGAAGCCATATAATGACAACATGGAGATTCTGACTATGGCATATGGAGGACCAGGCTATACTGAAATGGAGTAAGTTTGGTATTAGACCAGTTGTCCATGAAATGTAAAGATAAGGTAGATACAATGATACAGAGTCTCCCAGTAGAGAGCTATAGTAAGATGAGCCAAATGGGAGAATATGCTGGTGGGTAAAACTTTTCTCTTGAACATAACTGAATTGAATGGGATTTCATAACAATTCATGTAGTATTGGGCATCTCATGAACTTGATGTTATAATTGCTTAAATTATAAGGAAGGGAGAAAGAAGAACAGGACTGCTGTATCTATGCATAAGTCCCACCAATTACTAGTTCTATGAAATGACCTCAGTTTTAGCTTCAGTAAAATATCAATAATCACAGTTGAGCTGCTTTTGAGGATTGAATGAATTAGTGAAATAAGGCATGTAGAATAATCTGTCACATACAGCTCAAAGATAGAATCTGTTATTGGTATTATACCTGGAATTTGTCACAATAAAAGAGAATGTCATTCTGAGATTGCTGATTCAGGGAAAAATGAAAAAAAAAGTCCACAAAAGTGATTATGAAAGATCATAGATCATAGGGAACCAAGTGTAGTGGTGCATACCTGTCATCCCAGTAATTGGGAGGCTGAGACAAGAGGATCACAGGTTTGAGGACAGCCTCAGCAACCTAGCAAGACCCTGTTTCAAAACAAAAAAATAAAAAGGGCTGGGGTGTAGCTCAGAGGTAGAACACCCCTGGGTTTAATCCCCAGTACCAAAAAAAAAAAAATCATAGGAAACTGGAAGAAGACAATGGTGACCAGGATAGCTAGGATGATACTGGTCGAACTCAGAGAAAGTTTGGTTATCAATACTTTAGTCTGCTTACGATGTTCTCCATGACTTTTGAGATGTGAGAGAAAGAGAGAGCTGAGTGGACTGGTAAGGAGAGAGTAAAGAAAGGCTAGTCCATTACATGGGTCATCCCATCAAGCCCCTGTAGAATATTAGATTCTCAAAAACTCTTATACATTAATATTTGGAGATGGAATAAAAGCTGAAATATACCTCATACTTTAGCTTAATTAAATCCTATCCTATATAAATTTCCTGAGAAAAGAAGGAGAATGTAACCAATGTCTGGCAACTCAAGGTACCTAAATACTCTGTGAGTCCTCTGGAAACAGAACATAGGGATTTTCATGGCCTTAGTCTGCTTGCACTGGTAGCTACGATGACGTGGGCATTTGCTCCCTGATGGTTAAGACTCTCTTCTCACCAGATGTGGTCTTTTGTAAAAGAGTTTCAACTACTTGGCAGGTCAGTGAAGGGGAAGTAAGCTTTATCACTGCAAGTGCTCTGTCTACTTTGTATATAAATGGATGACTTTACTTTCCAAGGTTGTCAGTCTCTTACAAGACCTTACATTTAAATCATAATAATGATGCCACTTAAACTCCAGTTCCTCCTGCCAGTGTTTGATTAGCAAGCTGGCTGAGCACAATGATAGAGAGCATGGCAGATCTTCATTGCATCTAGGGTATCATTATAGTTTAAACTGGCTCTCACATGACTATTATTATTATTATCTGTGGGTGCTGCTAGGATTCCTACCATTATGCGCAATGGGGAAGATAGCATGGTTCCCTTCCTAAGGCTTCATGATGATCAAAGTTAAGTAGGCACAGACATTACCCCACCTCAGAAAGCGATGGCAGAGCTTCAATTCTGAAATTTTTATGTTGGAAATTATAATTTAGATATATTTACCTGGGATAAATTAGCTTTGAAGGCCTTGATAGTGTGCATTTTGCACGAATGGTCTTGCACATGCACGTGAAAACATATATGTAGTTTTGCATATGGTTATATCTAACCCTTATACTTGCACATTTATTTATTTATTATTTACAGTGCCCATGGGGCCGGAGCCCAGGGCCTTATGCATGCTGGGCAAGCGCTGAGCTAAAAAATGTAATGTGTTATGACACATATCCACCATGATAGTGTCACCCAGAATGATTCACTATTCTAAAAATCCCATGTTCTATCTATTCATCCCTCTCCCAACCTTCTAACAAACACTTGTCTTTTCTATTTCTCCATAATTTTGCCTTTTCCAAATTTTGTGTAGTTGGAAACATGCACTATCAGTATGTAGACTTCACATTGATCTCTTTCATGTAGCAGTACTCATTTAAAGGTTCTCCATATCTTTTAATAGCTCATTTCTTTGTATTCCTAGTTAATATTGTATTTTATGGATGTATCATAGTTTGTTTATTAATTCATTTATTGAAGGACATCTTGATTCCTTCTAAGTTTTGGCTGCTATAAATGAGCATGTGCAGTTTATTTTTTTAATGAACTTAAGTTTTCAGCTCCTTTGGGTAAATATAGAGGAGTACAATTGGTGGTTTTTAATGGTAAGAGTTTGTTTAACTTTGCGAGGAACTTCCAAACTGTTTCCCCAAGTGTCCAGTACCATTTTGCATTCCCACCAGTACTGAATAAAAGTTCCTGTTGTTCCACATCCTCATCAGCATTTAGGTAGTGTTTCAGATTTTGGCCATTCTAACAGAAATGTAATGCTTCATTGTTTTAATTTGAGATCCTCTAATAACATATGATGTTTAATATCTTTTCATATGTTTATTTGCTATTGATATGTCTTCTTTGCTGGGGTGTCCATTCAGATTTTTTACCCACTTTTTGAATTGTTTATATTCTTACTGTTGAGTTTTAAGAGTTCTTCCTATATTTTTGGATACTCGTTCTTTATCAGATATGTGTTTTGCAAAATTTTACTCCAAGTGTGTGGATAGCCTTTTAACAGTGTTTTCATTACTAAAAGATATGGAGAACCTTTAAATGAGTATGCTACATGAAAGAGGTCAATCTGAAGGCTACATACTGATACTGCATGTTTTGAAACAAGGACTGGCTAAGTTGCTGAGAGTCTTGCTAAGTTGCTGAGGCTGACCTCCAACCTTTGATCCTCTTGTCTCATCCTCCCAAGTATTGGGATTACAGGCATATACCAACCATGCCCAGCTAATATCAAGCATCTTTACAAAAACCTTGTAAGTGCTAAAAACATCTTACACATGTTAAAGAGCAATTAGCAAAATCAAAAGTGATTACTGGTGGGATTTCTAGACTTCCTTTACTTTGCCAAATACAGAAATAATTAAAATTAAATTCAGAGCATATAATCAATAGCCAGGTGACCAAAAATAAGTAATATGCTAAGAATCCCATGCCACAACTGAAATATGTTAATAATTAAATTCAATGTCACAAAAGTCTTAAATCTATGGTCATTATTGAAGACAAAGATAAATTAGTAGGAAACAAATATGACTCTATCATTTGTTTTAGGTTGCAGTTATGTCTGGTTGCTATTGAATGTCAAGGTTATACAGATATAAGAACTGAAATAGAAATGGATATAACTGATGAAACTTCCAAAATCAAGTACATTTTACACAATTGATCAGGTATTTGATCAACTTGTAAGAAGAATAGAAAGTTCCACTTTTTTTCTTATGAATTATGAAAAGGTTTACTATCTCATATCATATTTAATGTAGATCCTAAGTGATTGCATTGCTTTTCAGATGAATTCAGCAAATCAAAAATCCCAGTTATTGATCAGTGGTTGAAAAAGGGAATTTTCAATTTTATAGAAGTCAAAATGAGGTGATTTAAAAATCTCAAATGCAGATGAAATCACTGAGACTGATATATATGAATTATGAGATAAGCCTGAGATGACACTGTGCACAAAGATAATCCTTTGATTTTAGAGTGGGTGATTTTTTCAGGCA
Source organism: Glis glis (assembly GCA_004027185.1). Classification (NCBI taxonomy): domain Eukaryota; kingdom Metazoa; phylum Chordata; class Mammalia; order Rodentia; family Gliridae; genus Glis; species Glis glis. The sequence goes on along the minus strand of PVJS01001851.1, from coordinate 56,365 downwards.
TGGCATAGTACATATAAAAACACCACAGTGAAAATAAAGCCACATTTACTTTCTTTTCCTTTTCTCCCCTTTCTCTTTCTCTTCTTCCTCCCATCCCTTCTTATTCTTGTTTCTCTTCTCTTCTTTCTTTTCCTTTCTTTCAACCTCTTTTTCTTTCATAGAATAATAATTTATTCTCTTTCTTCTCTCTCTCATTTTCTCTTTCTTCCTCTCTCTCTCTAGACTTCTCCCTCTATCACAAATGCCCACTCTAAAAATGTGAGGCTTGGATTGAGTAACTGTATCAGACAATTAAAATATGGTCTGGACCACACACATAAACTACATATATCACTACATCAGTACAGCCACAGGACACGGTCATCTATCTTTTCTTTTAAATATGTCATCTCTTTATTAACTCTATGACTATTTTTATTTTTGGCAGAAAAGAAGGAGTGATTACCCTGACCATAGTTGTTATAGTAGCAGCATATTGAATGCAGCAAATCATCTTAGTTTTGCATTTGATTTCATCTGAGACCTTCTGGAACAAGAGTATATTTTCAGTTTATAGACCCAAGGTGACAAATTTCCAAAATGTCCTAAACAATCATTTAAATAATGTTGATCAGAATTCATCTTAGCATTGACAAATTATTTGGATAATCATAATAGAAAAGTATGCAGGATTGCAAACTGTATCCATCACACTAAAAAGAATGTGCATGATAAAATATCAATGCAGGACTTGGCTGGACAAGGACCTCAAGCTTCCGTTCTACTGATGTGAAGGTGGAGTGCTAGTGTCATCGTTGAGTTAGATGTTTGCTAAGTTTTCAAGGCCATGGCTGAGCCGTGTCTGCATGCTCTTCAAACCGAGTTTGTCTTAAGCCTGTTGCTCCCTATCTGCTCTAAGTGTGCCTACACTCGCGAGCACCACTCACCTGCATTAGCACTGGCCCAGGGCCTGCAGCACCCACAGAGAGCAGTCCAGGGTAGAAACTAATGAAAGAGCTGCAGTTGTTCTTTTGCTCTAATATAATTTAAGCAAAATCAAGATGGGTTTCTGAAGGAGGGTTGCTTTCATTCTGTAAAGGTCCTATGCACAATCATGTTTTAACAAGATTCCCAATTTGCATTATGAAAAGCTGGCAGACTTTCCTTCCGAAGGCCATTTACTGCACTTGCCCTTTTGGTAACATTACTATGTGTTTGTATTGAAGCCTATTATTAAATGAATAAATAGCAGGAAAATACAATATTAGATTAAAGGAAATGTTGGACTTTCAAAAGGCAAACAAATGTGTTAAAAAGTCTTGTTATTTAAATGTGGCTCTGTGGGCCTCTGGAAGACTCTAAATGATGGCAGAGAAAACCCATGAAGTACAGATAGGAAATTTCATTTTGTGGCTACATGGGCCTCACAAACAATTTATGGAACTATGGTGTTAGTTTTCTCTGCCAGGTACAGAATTGCTTCCCCTTATTCTATTTTTTTTTCTCTTTTCCTTTTTTTCTTGTTCTTGTTCTTTTTTTTTTTTTTTTTGGTAGGTACTGGACATTGAATGCAGGGACATTCTACCTCCAAGCTATTCCCTGCCCCCCCTTTTAAATATTGAAACAGGGTCTCACTAAGTTGTTGAGGGCCTTGTTAAGTTGCTAAGGCTGGCCTAGAACCTGCAATCCTCCTGTCTTAGTTTCTCGAGTACTGGTATTAAAGGCATGCACCACCATATCCAGCTCATTTTACTGTATTTCTGTCTACATTAGAAGCTACTAATGGGGTTCAGCTTCGGCAACCAAGACCTTTTAGAAAGCAATTCCCAATACCTCCATTGCCCTTATCTCCCCTAGTCAATAGAAGGTCCTCAGTGCTCACACTTCCTAATAAATCCCTTTGCATGATCCATTGTAATCCGCAAAGTAAAATCTTCTCTATAAAAATAACAGTGGGCTATTGTGCAATTTAGCAAATAAGAGAAGGAAGGATACTAAAGATTTCCCTCTGGGTCTTGTTGGCTATTTGCCATTCTCTGAATGGTGGCTGATACAAAATCAGGGCTCAATTTTATGCCGATTTTGTGCCCCAGTTAGCAGTGCTAATTGGGGCACACAAGTAAATTGCACTCTGCCCTGTGGAAATTTTCAGTTAGTCAACTAAATCAGAAAATCATTGAGAGCATTAATCCATTGCACAGTCACTACTTAATTAGGTGCAAAATCTATGGTCCCTCCAGGAAGGACAAAGTTCAGACATGGGATCTTAATGATCAGTTGTTTGAAATTCAATCTGTTTTTTTTTTTAACTTTTGTCATAAACTGAGTTTGAAAACAAGTGTGTGTGCTTTTAGGACCACTAGGTCATTTTAGTAGGAATTAACAGTCTAAGTGTTATTAAAGTAGACAGGAGTAAAGGTCATTTGGTTTCTCCGACACGTGAAAGGCATAGATTTTCTGAGGGGAAAATTATTTTTTTTAAACACAAAAAAGCATAACACAAAACACACTAATAAATTTAGTAGCAAATGTTCCACATTTCATAGGGTCAAGTTGTAGTTTGGGTTCAATTTCGTCATCTTGTACCACAGCCATATCAAATTAAGGGGCAGGAGTGTTCATCTAGTTTGTCCATACATGCATCCCAAGTACTCAAGAAATATTTTTGAATGAATGAATGAATGGAAAAGCATATGATGCCTACACAAAAGTAACTGAAAAATTTTGGCATTTACATGATATTTTAAGTTATAAAACGGTATTTGTTATGTATCTGGCGCAGTTTCCAAAGTACTTAAGATATATATGTCTTTGGTAGCATGCCTCAGTAATTCTGACAGAGGTCCATCTTTAAAGTTTTTTTAGTTTTCTAGTATATAAAAAATGGTTTGAAAATGTTGCTCAAAGTTACCCCAAACTTTTATCTTAAATAAAAATATAAGCTAAACAAGTTCAAAGACAAGCTCAGTTCTAAAATTGGAATTTCTGCTTGGAATCAATGTCTTTAAAAACTTTACTTTATCCCTTGATAGTTACAGTGCATAGATTATTATTTCAATGTGTAAGTTATTTTTAGCTCTAAAACAGCAAGAATCTTAAGAAAACTATTTTTCAGCAATGATTGCAAGAATAAAGTGATACTTTCCTTCATTAATTATATATTTTAACAATTAAATTGAACCAATTCTTATACTTCTTTTTTATGTTCATTTATTGGTGCATTGTAATTATACATTTTGATATATGTCAGGGTATGAACATCATACATGCACACATTGCACATTTAGCCCTCCCTCCATATACTTCTTAATGAAAGATATAATTGGTGACTATAAAAAGAATTTTAAATTCTGAATATGAGGATCTGGTTACACTCTTACCCAAAGCAATGTCAGTTTTACATGTTTTGAATCGGGCAGGCGGCTTCCCTACTGGCCTTGCTTTGTCTCCCTACTTCTCTGAACTTCCTTATCTACTGAGGTGCTAGCTCCTTTTCTTCCTCCTACTCTTTATCTAGACTTTTATTCTCTTTCTCTTAAAGGAGTCACACACTATAAACCCTGATCTCTCCTCTTCAGGCCAGTTCTCAAATTCCAAGTTCCTACTTCTTTTTTTTTTTTTTGCAGTACTGGGGATTGAACCCAGGGGCATTCTACCTCCGGGCTCCACCCCCAGCCCTATTTTTATTCTTTATTTTGGAACAGGGTCTCACTAAGTTGCAGAGGGCCTCACTAAGTAGCTAAGGCTGGCTGTGAACCTAGATCCTCCTGTCTCAGCCTCCCAAGTACTGGGATTATAAGCGTGCGCCACCACGCCCGTCCTCCAAGTTCCTACTTCTAAATAATTGTTCAAACAGTATCTCAAAGTTCGATTACTCTCCCTTTCCCTCAAAATCTTGTTTCTACTCCTAACTTTCATCATTCACTTTATTGTCCTTTCTATAGTTCATCCTTGGTTTAGACACTTCTGCTCCTCCCTTTCCTTCATCCCTTACTTTCAGGAAGAGTTATCAATCTTTAACAAGATTTTCTTTTTCTTCTTTTCCCCACAGATCTCTTATACATTATTTTTACCTCCAAAGATTTCCCTTCTTTTCAGTAATGAAGTGCTTGTACCTGGCCTTAGTCAATTGATTCTAACACATTTCTCTGCCTCTGATCATTTATTCTGTGTAATAACTTTATACCCAGTTAATTTTTTCTGAATTTTACTAAAATATATTTAAGATCATACCACACTTTTGTTGTTACTGACCACTGCTTATAGACACATTTTCAAAATCCTTCTAGTGCCTCAATTCTACAATCTGCCTATACCATAAATTTCTTACCATATATGACGCACATCTTTTCCATAACCAAGAAAACAAAGTTTCGCTATGATCTAATGGACATTCCCCAAAACAATGAGCTCTGAAACTTTCATATCTTTGTTTATTCCTTCTTACTGTCTCTGGCCCAGCAAAATCAAAATCATATTCTTTCTTTGGAATTTATAGAAACATTACCTTTTTCTCAATCCCTTCTTAATTAGATGGGCTCAGGGATTGAAGAGTGGGAGGTTTGAGGAGAGAAGCCCTCCTCCTCTTCTGTCCCCACATTATTTAATGAACTCTTTATGGAGGACAGTAAGAAAGCAGTTCAGTGTTAAGTAGAAATGACCGACACAGGCAACATGGAATTCCAATGCTTCCTTTGCCACTGGGCCCAGAACGGAAGGTTTCTCCTGGACACTTAGTTCTCTAATCATCAGGGAGATTGTCAAACTGCAAAACTCTCATAACATAGGGCAAATTATGAGAACTCTAGCACACGCTGTGCTTTTGTTCCACCTTCCGTTTGCACTAGAGCCGTCTCCAGAGGGTTCCGTTTAGTGCGATGCACTCTAATGACAGTGTGATACGCCTGAATGTTCACAAGCAAAGGACTTGTTGATACCCAGAAAACGGGCGAGAGAACTTAGTTTATTCATGTATTTAACATATATTTCATCTTCTTTATCTGTATAATAGGAATAATTTTACCTCTTTCATAAAACCAAGTCCCCTCACCCAGTGGTCAATGATTTTTTCACTAATGCTTATTACCCTATGCCCAGCTTCTCAGTAAGTCCCTCAGACCTGATCACCAACAAATCTATGATGATATTTGTTCTTCCTGGTCTCTGTAGATTGCCTAAATTCGAATCCTAACTACCAGTTACTAGCTTGATGCCTTTGGGCATGTTTTTGACTCACTTATTACATAGTATTTTTCCATTTATAAATGAAGAAAATAATTATACCTAACTAATATAATTACTGTATGCATTTGAAAGTTTTAATTTGTTTGAACCCTTATAAATATGCCTAGAATGTGTTAAACATCCAGCAGATATTAACAATTGTTATTTATGTAAGCATTTGTTGATTATACATCTCTCTTGCTACCTTGTCTCCTAAGGAGAGGAAATACATTTTTTTGTGTGTGCATATGTGTCTTATGTCCAGCACCTAAAGCACACAAGAAACTCAATAAATATTAATCAAATGAATGAACAGGCTGTGGACTGAGCACTGTGTGATGTCCTCAGTTCAGTGGTGATGAGCAGGGTGCTGAATTGATAAATACAATGGTGATGGAAACCTTGGCCCAGGTTTTACATTTTGGAGTCAGATGCATTGGAACAATTGATCTTGTCTACCTGGTAATTGTTACTTGTTATGAAGGTTAATACTATGGTATCATCAACATTGATAACATACAGTTACTGAATATCTACTGTATGCGTGTATTCTACTATGTGCTAGGAGTGCACAATTCCATCAGCTGATACTTAATCTCTAGGATATTTTGATGTAGATGGAGAAAAAGACTGCAGAGAGCAAAAGAAGCCAACAGTGTACTTGTTCATGCCCATGATCGCAAGTTCACTTAAGTGAAGCACAATGGCGAAGTTGCTAAAGGAACTGAATATTTAAGAAAAGGTGAGACTTAGACCATAAAGAGGAGAGAAAGGAGTTTTCAACAGGGATGGCATGACCAAAGGCAGAGACAAGGGAATGAATCAAGTGTTCGGAAGAGTGCGTTGTCTTGCTTGGTCAGGATACAATGATCATAACGTAGCATTTCCTAAGAATGTGGTGACCAGTCCAGATTCCAAGTATGGACAGTTAGGTTTGGTTCTAAATAGGAAAGTAACATTACCAATGAAAGAAAATGTAAATAATGTTGGAAAATTGATTTTTAGCTTGGGACATGGTTTTATACAAATTGAATGTAAAATGATGGCATAGATGGATAAATATTTGTGAACCTGAAGCAGAGAAAAAAACCAGCTGAATGTTGTGGAGCATTATTTATTGCTTATATAGATGTGATAGTTGAAGTCACAGAAATATGGTAATTCAAAGGCCACAAAACTGGTCTTATTTATATTTCAAGAACAGAGGATGAAACAGAAAAAGACAAAATGTAGGAGATTCAGAAAGGCATATTTTCTGTCATAGAAACCAGGAAAGCAAGTACTTTTTTAAAAAATTACCAATTCTTTTTTTTTTTTTTGTATGTCTGTGTGGTACTGGGAATTGAGCCCAGGGACATTCTACCTCTGAGTTACACCCCCATTCCTATTTTATTTTTATTTTGAAGCAAGGTCTTGCTAGGTTGATAAGAGTCTCACTGCTTGATGAGGCTGTCCTTAAACCTGCGATCCTCCTGTCTCAGCCTCCCAAGTACTGGGATTACAGGCCTGTGCCATCACTGCTAAAATTTAGCAATTCTTAAAGTATCACATACTCTTTTAAAAAATTAAAAAGAATGATATTTTAAAATTCATTTTAAGCCGGGTGTGGTGGTGTACACTTGCAATCCTAGTACTTGGGAGGATCACAGGTTCCAGGACAGCCTCAGCGAGTAGTGAGACTCATCAACCTAGTGAGACCCTGTTTTGAAATAAAATAAAATAAAATAAAATAAAGTAAAATAAAATAAAATAAAATAAATAGGGCTGGGGATGTAGCTCAGAGGTAGAATGCCCCTGGGTTCAATCCCTAGTACCACAAAAATACATATAAAAATAAAAAATAAAAATCATTTTGTTAGCGCATTGCGATTATATATCATAGTAAGGTTTAGTTAGTGAAAACATACACACATACAGTTCTTTGTGTATTTCCCTTCTCATCATCCAAACTTGCTTCCCCCCTCCCTCCCCACAAGAGTTAGTGAGATTCAATATTGCCATATTGAATTTAGTATGTGGGAGTTGATTGATATTAGGAGTGGAAATGACTTCGTTAGAATAGAGAATAAGTATTTAAGTAAATTACGATAGAAATTGAAGTAACTTTTTAAGGTCTACATTAGATTGGGTTTAATTCTTTCAGTTGAAAATGTAGATACTATTTATGTTAAGTCAAGTCTGAGTATATAGGCTGTTATAGAATGTGCCAAGGATTATATGTAATGTAAGAGCAGTGTTAAATATACACTGATATACACTGACTATGATTCTCCCAGTTTCTGTCTAGTCTAAGTGCCAGGTAGCTTTTTAAGAAAGACTGTAAAGTAACTATATCCTATCTTTGCCTCTGGTGAACTTAAAATCACCCAGTTGTTTTTTGTAGCATATTCTTTGGGAGTGTAGCTCTGTGGTAGAGAACTTGCCTAGCACACACATAGTCCTGGGTTCAATCCCCAGAACTGCAACAAAATAAAAAACAATATACCTTTTAAATTATTAACCAATGTTTTGATAGCTATGTTAAAATCTTATTCTTTTGAAACAAGGTAAAAGTTTTAAATTTAAATATTCCATTCGGTTTTTCATTAGCTATTTATTTTTCTTTTGTATTGCTAAATAGTTTGGGGTCACTATTTGTTTAATGGGAACACTATCAGTACAGACTTTTTAATGTGATCTTGATAATTTTACATTTTCTGAACAATTTTAAACTGGAAAGATATATTTGTGTGGTCACTTATCATTTTTCTCCTTCTTAAGAAGAGATGCCAAGTAAATATTTTTCCCTTCAATTAGAGCTTATAACCAGGTGCCTTCTTCAATGTGGGCCCCTTCTTCAGTGTGGGCTCTTTAACTCCGTCCTCATAAGAAAATCTTAAAAACTTTGAATGTACACAGGCCAATACTCCTCGTTTTCTGCTTCTTTGTCTCTTAGTTTTCACTTGCTCTTACAAAGGAGGTCCACTAGATGGTGTTAAACCACAAGCTAAATACTTTTGTTTTATTTTTTTTTTAAGTCTTCAAAGCAGAGTTCTTACAAGGTTTCAGAGGTTGTATCTTGCTCATTTTTTATTAAATGGAAAGGAAGCAAGAAAAATAAAGTACGATGGTATTTTCCATGAAACTTAACTGTAGTTATGAAGTGGAATACCTTGTGGCCCTGAATTATTTTCCCATGAACTACTTGCAAAATTAAGCTGTTTTGTCAGGATAAATATCAAGGAAAATGATTATGAATCATCATGGCAAGTTTTAATACAGATCAGAAAGTAAATTAATCCAACTTTGTCTGACTCATCTTGTCTTTTTCTTCAGATACAAATGAAGAGTAAACAATGTTTTGGCAATTTTTAGGTTAATCATGTAGAACTGATTACTCAAGAAGAATGCTATTAACATTTAGTCAATTTATACCCTACAATATGACAAATTAAAATTAATGTTGCTGTTTTTAAGATATCAAATGGGTCATGATTTTAAGAAAAATGAGAAGTGCTACAGAAAAGCGTTAATGTTGTCTCTGGGCCCAGTGAATGAATCTAGTGATGTCTAAAATACCCACTTAGCTCTCCCCAAGAAAACAATACAAATAATCAAGTAAAAACAACTTGGAATGAGGCGGTGTCTGTCTTTAGTTTCAGTAGGTTGTCTCTTGAAGTGTAATGAAGAATAATAATCAATTGTCAGCAATTCCCCGTGGAATAGCGATGGTTAAATCTTGCCAATAGCTTAATAACAAAAGAAAGATTTTCGTTTTAGATTGAGTCTATTCTCCTGATGAAGCTCTGTTTGATAATTTTTTCGATGTTTATAATCAGTTGTTCCCTTTAGTATTCATTTAATTGGCTCATTTCAACACACTTCCTTGATGGCATGTGTATGTAAATATATATTTTAAATCATTCCCTTTATTTCCAAAGTAATTGATATAATGAAGATATGTAACTATTAGCTTTTGAATCCAGTCTCAAACAACACAAACTGCACATTATAATATAAATTGCTTTATAAGAGAAAGTTTTTTCTAAATTTTGCAAATTAAACATCTCCATGATTGTCCACTTACCGTCTTTCCACATGTACATGTATCAAGTGCTCTGAACTCCTCCTGAGCTTCATACCTTTAAAATGCATTTAATAATAATGATGAGTATCATCTAGGGGTCACAGGGTAACAGCCATTGCCCTTTCTGCACTGTCAATAATGTCACAGATCCTGGCTGAGAGATCAGTTTTAAATATCCACCTCTTTCCCACGTGGGCATACACATGGCATCTGTTTGGGCATCATCTATGTAATGGCATGTTCAGTGGCGATTTATTCCATCTTCGGTGGCATCCTGCTTCTACATGACTCAAAGTAGTCCGAAATTTTATAGCCCTTTAGCTGTCTACATTTCCCTCTTGAACTTAGCAGGGAGAAAGCTGGGCAACCCCTTTCTGATTCAAGTGGTGGTTAAAGCTTTCAGCAAAGACCCTGCTGATCAACAGGCCTATCAATGCTAGGCATTGCTGCTCTAAGCCTACCTCATCCTGCTCCCACTCTCTTAGCTCTTAATAGGTTAGCAGTAACGAGGCTGAATGCTAGAAGTCAGGCCCTTTGGATTTCTCCTAGGGTGTGTGCTCTGCTTTCTGTTTTGACATGACATTGGATTTAAAGTAATAGTAAATTGGCATTGGCTGGTTCAAATACCATCCCACCCCTTGTAATTTTTTAAAACAGCTTTCTTAACATACACTTTAAAAAACATACACTCTACCCTCTTTTTGGAAGATAAAATGTGTACATATTTATTTTTAAAATATACTTCAATTGGCTCATTGTAATTATACATTATAGTGAGCTTCAGAGAAATACAAACATGCATGCACACAGCACTTGGTGTGATTTCCTCTGGATCCCACCCCACTCCCCACGATGTGTTAGTGAGATTGGTAGTGACCTTCATGTATGGATATAACATGATTTGGACTGTTTCCTTCATTAAGCCTTCTTTTTCTCCTCCTTGTCTTCCTCCCTCAATTCCCTTCCTCTACTCTGCTGTCCTTTCTCCTCATTTATTTGAAGTCCCTATTGTTTCCTATTTTTTCTCTAGCTTCCACATATAAGCAAAAACATACAACCCTTGACTTTCTGAGACTGGCTGATCTCAGTATAATATTTTATAGTTCTATCTATTTTCCTGCAAATGACATAATTTGGTTTTTCTTCATGGATTTCAAAATATGCAATCCAATGTGCTTTTTTTAGCATAGTCATGAAGTTGTGTAACCATTACCACTATAAATTTTACAATATTTTCATCACTTCAAATCCTGCCAGGTATGATGGCACATACCTGTAATCCCAGCTACTCAGAATGTTAAAGCAGGAGGATCAAAAGTTTGAGGTCAACCTCAAATAAAAATAAAATTGAAAGGATTGAGGATGTTTCTCAATGGTGAAGCATCCCTGGATTCAATCCCAGTACTAGAAAAAAAATCAACTGACTTTAAGTATGAGGATTTGTCTCTGTATCTTCTATTTTATTTCATTGGCCTATTTATCTATTTGTGGCAATAATTTGAAATCTGAGATTGTGATGCCTCAAGCATGTTTCTTATTGCTCAGAATTGCTTTGGCTATTATGGGTCTTTTGTTTTCCCATATGAATTTTGGGACTGTTATTTTAGCTCTTTGAAGAATGCCATTGGTATTTTTTTTTTTTTTTTGCGGTACCGGGGTTTGAACCCAGGGGCGTTCTACCTCCGCGCTACACCCCTGGCCCTATTTTTTATACTTTATTTAGAAACCGGGTCTCACGAAGCTGTGGAGGGCCTCCCTAAGTAGAGAAAGAGACAGGGAGAGAGAGAGAGAGCTGAGGCTGGCCGCGAACCAGGATCCTCCAGTCTCCGCCTCCCAAAGTACTGGGATTACAAGCGTGCGCCACCACGCCCGCCA
>PVJS01001851.1:0-45122 GCA_004027185.1 Glis glis | reverse complement strand
TGGTATTTTAATAAGGATTGCATTTAATCTACAGATTGCTTTTGGTAGTATGGCCATTTTGACAACATTGAGATCTTCTAAGATCTTTCTTTCTTTCTTTAGTGTTCTATACTTCTCACGGTAGGTCCTTTACCTCCTTGGTTAGATTTATTCCTAAGTATTTTATTACTTTTCTTGAGGGTATTATAAATAGAATTGTTTTCCAGATTTCTTTTTCAGGGGATTTGTGATTGATGTATAAAATAGCTATTAATTATTGTAAGCCAATTTTGTATTCTGCTACTTTGTTGAATTTGTCTATCAGCTCTACAAGGCTTCTAGTTGATTTTTTTTTAATCTTCAAGGTATAGGATCATGCCATCTGCAAATAGATAATTTTAGTTCTTCCTTCCATATTTGTATTACTTTGACTTCCTTCACTTGTCTCATTGATTTTTGACACAGAAGCCAAAAAAAAAAAGACAGCCTTTTCAACAAATGGTTCTAGGAAAACTGGATATCCATAGGTAGAAGAATGAAAATCAAGCCAGGCATGGTGGGTAGTGCATGCCTATTATCTCAGTATATGGGAGGCTGAGACAGGAGGATTACAGGTTCTAGGCCCAGTCTCAGCAATTTATTGAGGCCCTCAGGAACTTAGTGAGATCCTGTTTCATAATAAAAAATAAAATAGGGCTGGGGGTGTAGCTCAGAGGTAGAATGCCCTAGGTTCAATCCCCAGTAACACAGTAACACACACACACACACACACACACACACACACGAATGAAATTTAACCACAAGAGTCAACTCAATATATATCAAAGACCTAGAAATTTGACCAGAAACTTTGCAATTACTAGAATAGAATATAGGACCAACTCTCCAACATATCAGTACTGGTAGAGACTTCCTCAATAAGACCCACAAAGCTCAGGAAATAAAACTGAGAATTAATAAGTGAGATAGACTCAAATTTAAAAAGCTTCTGCATAGCAAAGGAAACAATCAAGAGTTTGAAGAAAAAACCTACAGATTGGGAGGAAATCTTTGCTCCTGGATTCTAATAGAGGATTAATATCTAGAATCCACAAAACACTTAACACTAAAAAAATTCACAACAACAGAAACAAAAGCCAAACAAACATCCCAATCAGAAAATAGGCAATTGAACTGAATAGACACTTCTCAACAGAAGAAATCCAAATGGCCAAAAAATATATGAAAGAATTCTCCAACATCATTAGCAATCAGGGAGATGCAAATCAAAACTACTCTGAGATTCCATCTAACTCCAATTAGAATAGCAATCATCAAGAATACAAGCAATAATAAATGCTGGCAAGCATGTGGAGAAGTAGGAACTCTTATACACTGTTGGTGGGATTGTAAGTGCAACCACTTTGGAGATCAGTATAGAGTTTCCCCAAAAGACTAGGAATGGAACCACCATATGACTCAGGTGTACCATTTTTTGGTATCCTTTCAAAAGAATTAAAATCAGAATACTATAGTGAGACATGCATATCTATGTTTATAGCAGCACCATTCACAATAGCCAATTATGGAACCAGCCTAGGTATCTGTCAACAGATAAAGAAAATGTGACATATACACACAATGGGATTTTACTCAGCCATAAAGAACAAAATTGTGTCATTTTCACAAAAATGAATGGAACTAGAGAATATAATGCCATGTGAGATCGGCCAGTCTCACAAAGTCAAGGGTCATATGTTTTCATTCATATGTAGAAGCTAGAGAGAAAATAGGAAGCAAAGGGATTTCAGATGAATGAGGAAAGAGACCAGTAGAATATTGGAAGGGGATTCGGGGAGGGAGGTGGGGAGGAGTAAAAGGAGACTTGGTGAAGGAAACAGTTCAAGTGCTGCTATGTCCAAAAGTGAAGGTATCACTGCCAATCCCACTAGCATGTCCAGGGGGAGGGGACAGTAGGGGTCCAGAGCGCATTATACCAAGGGCTGTGTGGATGTATGTTTGTAGCCCTTTGAACCTCACTATAATGTATAATTACAATGCACCAATAAAATTATATTTAAAAAGTAAAATAAAATAGAAATAGATTCTCATACCTAAGGGCGGTCATTTCTCACTTCTTTCCAGTGCCCCAGATTTGGGAAACTTCTAATCTGTTTTCTGTCTCTATAGATTTGCTTATTATGGAAATGTCACGTAAATGAAATCATATTATACCTGGCCCTTTGTAACTGGCTTTTTTTTCACTTAGCACAGTGTTTCAAGTCATGTTAAAGCATGTGTCAGTACTTCATTCCCTTTTTATTGTTGAATAGTATTCCAGTATATGGAATGAAAAAGGGTTGGGGACATAGCTCAGAGGTACAATGCTCCTGGATTCAACTCCAATACCGAATAAATAAATATAGTTTTATATCCACTTTTATTTTAATTTCTTTTCCTTAGAGGATAAAGGTTGTCCTTCTCTAAAAAACAGTGTTTGGATTAATTGGTGAGTGGAAGTAGGAATTTTAAACCAGGTGAAATCTTTATTCCTTTCTTCTCTTTTTAGGCAGTGAATTCATGGATTTCTTTCCTTATGCATTTTTAATCCATGGATTGAGGCAACCAACATACATCTTTTATAACATTGGTTAGAAAGACAATGGAATACAATATAATTATATTGTGTTTCCTTATTCAGGGACAGTGGGTGTTTGTGTTTGCAGGCATGGCTGGATTCAGGTAAAGTCTTTTTTGAGGCTAAGGAGAAATGCCAAGTTCCCACTGAAAGTTCATAAAATCACCTGGTAGATATGTATAATGACAAATAATTCCAAACTGAAGGAAAGGTTGTGTTGAAAGACTTGTTCCACCTGTATCTTTTCATATGTTCCTACTTGTATAGGGATATTATTTATTATAGCAATTGGTGGAAAGGTGGAATGATAAACAATGTTAAAATGTAGGGGAAGCATGCATTTGGTCCAGGTTATGGCTTTGAGCAGGATTTGAAATGCAGATTTGCCAGTCCCTGCTTCAGCATATTCGGGGTCTGGTGAGGGCCCATTTCCTGGCTCGTAAATCTCCTTGTAGCATCTTCACACCTTTGGAGGCAAGGAAGAGCTTGCTAGCATCTCTTCTATAAGGGCACAAATCTCACTCAGGTGGACTCCAACCTTATTACGTAATACTCTCCCAAAGACCCCACCTCCCGATTTCATCGCATTGATGGTTAGGTTTTCAATACACAGATTTCTGCTTAGGTCATTACGTTTTCAACATGTGACACACACACATTCAGTCTATAGCTTTCCTATGATTCTGAAATCATTGCCAAACCCCAGGTGGGCTCAAGCATATGAGCAAAGGTCCTGGCCTTGGTCCTGCACAGCTGCTGGTTCTCACCTGCCACCCGTGCAACTTACCTGCTACTTATTTTATTATCCAGAGAGGCTGAGGGTCACTATGAAAGTCAAGCATTGTCTTATCTAAAAAATTTACCTAATGCTGGACACCAGGGCACATGCTGTAATCCCAGCACTTGGGAGGCTGAGAGAAGGAGGGTCATAGGTTTGAGGCTAGTCTCAGCAACTTAGTGAGACACTGTTTCAAAACAAACAAACAAACAAAAAGGTTGGGAGTGTAGCTTGGAAGTAGAATGCCCCTGGGTTCAATCCCCAGCACCAAAAACAAAGAAAAACAAAGAGCCCAAAGATCATAGTGCTTGAATAAAAATTCCATCCATTATTATACATTCATGTGGCAAAGTGCAACAAAGCAAATATTATAATATGTAATATGAGTATGTCACATATAATATAAGCTTTGGAGGAAAATAAGATTCAAGGTCAGCTAAAGGTAGGTAATAGGTTTTCTATTTCCTCTTAATATAAAAGAAGGATGAACTGAGATTATAACCTTGCTGGAAACATGGCGGCATGGGCTCTGGGGAAGGAGCCCTGGCCCTGTTCTTTAACATTCTTATGGTATAAGGTGAGAAATTCCTTGGCTGTGGTGTATAAGCTCACAATTAGGTAGCAAATAGTCTTTGTTGTAGTTCCAGCTGTGCAGGGAATCTTCTGAGGATGCTGGTGCCAGCACCTGGTGATCCTGATTTGGTTCAGGCTATTGGAGGAAGGAGGTTTTGCTTGAGTCAGGTGACCTGAACTATTGGGGTGTTTTACTGGACCACTCCACTTATCTCTCTCTATCCCTTGTATTGCCCCAATATAAAATTCAGTGCCAACAAAAATAGTTTATTAGTGAATTATTGCTGAATAAAATATGCAACACCCACATATATAAAATAACCAAGTAAGCCGGGCGTGCTGGCGCATGCTTGTAATCCCAGTACTTGGGAGGCTGAGACCGGAGGATCCGGGTTCACGACCAGCCTCAGCTACTTAGTGAGGCCCTCTGCAACTTAGGAGACCTGTTTCAAAATAAAAAAACAAATAGGGCTGGGGTGTAGCTTGGAGGTAGAATGCCCCTGGGTTCAATCCCCAGTACCGCAAAAATAAATAAATGAATGAATGAATAAATAAATAAATAAATAAATAAATAAATAAAATAACCAAGAACCTGGGTATGGCATCACACACCTGTAATCCCAGTTCTTGGTAGGCTGAGACAGGATCATAGGTTCAAGACCAGCCTCAGCAATTTATTGAGATCTTCGGCAACTTAGTGAGACCCTATGTCAAAATAAAAAATAAAATAGGACTGAGGTGTAGCTCAGAAGTAGAATGTCCCTGTGTTCAATCCCTAGTACTGCTAAAAATAACCCTTCCAAAACAAAAAACCAACCAACCAAACAAAAAACCCAAGTAACCATTTTCCTTTCCATCTGCCCAAATATAAGGAACTAGAACACTCTCTTTTTCATATTTTTATGGAACAGGTAATTTGTTATACTAAACATCACAATTAATTATTACTTAGGTATGATTAGTTCTGTTTCTGGAGGCTTATTTAGAGGCTAAATAAATTGCCTAAGTTACCTGGGTTGATTAGAAGATCTGTAGTTCGATCCCAGGTGTATCTGATTAAAAAGCCCATCCTCTTAACAAAATCTGTTAAGCAGATTTTGTTCCACTGTTCTCCACTGTCAAATAAGCATAGTTTTTCTCACACTCTATTACCAAACTCAGAATTATAGGACTGGTAGAGTGTCAGGAAGAGCTGAAAAATGAGAAAGGATGAAGAAATTTCCTGTTCCAATCTATGTGGAGCAAGTTTGGAGTCTGAATAAAGATTAGGTGGAGAATGGAGAATGAGAGACTGGATTGCAACTCTTCATTTTTTAAACATTTCAGGAAACCTCACAAGCAGGAGTCCTGGGAGAACTTGGTGTGAAAGGGACTCACAGGCATAGAGAGGAGGAGAGTGTTGTCTCGGTTACTGTACATTGACCCCTACGCTGTGAAAGATGAAAGGAATTTGCAGTGTGATGGGCTCTGGACTGTTCATTGAGCCAAGAAATTCTTGGTTCAAGCCAATGATTACTTAGATACATAATGAAATAACAAATAAACAGAATTGCCCTGTTTCTGTTCCTGCCATTATTTGGTTGGGAAGTGTATTCAACATCCTGATTTCATGATTTCTTTTCCCTCAGACATCTTAAAATCAATGATTTTGTAGATCCCTATTTAATACAGTTTAAGATTTTTAATTATGTTTTGAATCAAATTTTATGACCCTTGAAGTCAAAGGCTATGTTTTGACTTCTCCATGGTTTTACTCAGTGTCCAACAAAAAACATTATGCATATAATATTAAATATTCTGCACCCGCCAAAAGCTATTCATTGGCCATCTGCTAAGGGGAGAGGAGTGTAAAATAACCTGCATGCTTTATTTCTGGGTCTGACTTCAAACTCTGCCTTCAGTAGGTACTTGGCTTATTAATAACAGCATCCACAGTACCCGCTTTGGTACCTGAAACCAAGGAACACAGAATAAATGTGTGTTGGAGGAGAGGAACCTTCGGCTTCCAACCACAGATTGGTTGCTCATGGGGTTGAAATGGATTTTTATGGCTCTTGGTGAAGTTTGGCAACATCCATGTAAAGGGCTTGATACTTTTCCTGGTAACCAGTAAGCTCTCTCTGAGGCCAGACTGTCTGGATTGAAATTCTGGCCTTGCCACCTCCTATGGGAGGCCGACTGTGGACACGTATCGTATTTCCTATGCCTCCATTCCCGCACCTTTACACTAGGGGTAATACCAATGCCTATTTCACAGCCTTCTCATGAAGATGTAATAAGCTAAACAAAAATAAAGCCTTTAGTAGAGTGTGACTCCTAATAAACTCTGAATTTTATTTTTATTACCTTCATAAAGTCAGGTTTTATTAATATCTAGAGAGGCTAGAACTTCCCTTCAGGCAGATAATATGTAAATTAATCTTTTTAAAGCAAAGGTGTTTCAGTGTCTTGAGAGGAAAAATAAGTACAATTGAAATGCAGAATTGTCTATGTAACAGGAAAAGAAATGTAAATCATGGAGAAGTAGATCAGTGAAGATTTCCTTAAAATATTTTACCAGCACAGAGGGACATGTATGAGGATATTCACTCTCTTAGTTGTTTTTCCTCAATATCCCATTGATGTAATGTGTAGTACAAATGTTTGCAGTGTGGCCTGGGCCTGATCTGGAAAGGTGGGAGGAGGAAGAGTTGTGGTCATGCATGTATCAATCAGAATGGCTAGCTCTTCTTCTTCTTCTTCTTCTTATTTTTTTTTTTGTGGTACCAGGGATTGAACCCAGGGGCGTTCTACCTCCGCGCTACACCCCCGGCCCTATTTTTTATGCTTTATTTTGAAACCGGTCTCACGAGGTTGCAGAGGGCCTTACTAAGGAGAGAGAGAGACAGAGAGAGAGAGAGAGACAGAGCAAGAGCTGAGGTGGGCCGCGAACCCGGATCCTCCGGTCTTCGCCTCCCAAAGTACTGGGATTACAAGCGTGCGCCACCACAACCGGTATGGCTAGCTCTTATTAAACACTTACCACATGGAAGGACTTACGAAGACCATGTGTCTAAAAACATTACTACTACTACTACTGCTACTACTACTACTACTACTGGTACTAGGGAGTGAACCCAGGGGCATTCTACCTCTGAGATATATTTCCAGCTCTATTTTATTTTTTATTCTGAAACAGGGTCTCCCTAAGTTTCTGAGGCTGGCCTCAAACCTTTGATCCTTTTGTCTCAGCCTCCCATGTACTGAGATTACAGGAGTGCACCACCATGCCCAGCTCTTACTTTTAAGACTGATTCATCACACCAACCCTATACAATACAAATCATTAAAATCCTATTTCACAAGTAAGGAAACTGAGACCAAGGTAAGTTTTGTGCTCAAGGCTCCACAGTGCTGGGAGTAAGAACCCAGGTTGTCTGGCTATAGAGCATATGCCCTAAAGAAAGCCTGTTTTTAGGTCTTTATGCTTTAAGAGCAGTTTTATGTTATTAGCAAAATTGAGAGGAAGGTGCAAAGATTTCCCATGGACTCCTAACCCACATATGCTCATCCCCATCAGAGTGGTACAGTTAGAAATGATGAACCTACATTGAAACATTCTAATCACAGTTTGTACATTAGGGTTCACTCTTAGTGATGTAGATTCCATAGGTTTGGACAAACATATATCCATCACATTAATATCATACACAGTGTTTTCGCTGCTCTGAAAATCCTGTGTTCTGTCTCTTCATCCCTTTTCTCACCTCCAATCCCTGTCAACCACTGATGTTTTACTGTCTTCATAATTTTAGCTTTTCTAGAGTAGTGTATGCCATTATGCACCGCATTGTGATATTTTGGTTAGTGACTGACTGCATATACAACAGAGGTCACAAAGATTACATCACCTAGTGTTATCATAACCATCTTAATTTGCATTAAGTACATGCTATAATTTTTGCACAGTAACAAAATCACCTGATGACACAGTTCTCAGAACATATTCCCATAGTTAAGCAATGCATGACTGGAGTTAGGATCATACAGCATGTATGACTGGCTTTCTTACTTAGCAAGTCATGTGTAAGATTTTTCCAGGTCTTTTATGGTTTGATAGATCATTTCCCTCTCTCTCTCTTTCTCTCTCTTTGGTACTGAACTCAGGGGTGTTCTTCCTCTGAGCTATACCACCATTCTCATTTTATTATTATTTTTTTAATTTTGAAACAGTTTCTCACTAAGTTGCTGAGGGTCTAAGTTGCTGAGGCTGGTCTTGAACCTGAGATCCATCCTCCTGTCTCAGCCTCCCAAGAACTAGGATTAAAGACTTGCACCACAATACCTGGCTTCATTTCTCTTTAGTACTGAATAATTTTCCATTATCCAAATA
Organism: Glis glis; assembly: GCA_004027185.1. Lineage (NCBI taxonomy): Eukaryota > Metazoa > Chordata > Mammalia > Rodentia > Gliridae > Glis > Glis glis. Next base: position 36,803 of record PVJS01001851.1, on the reverse strand, counting down.
TATCAAAATTTATTTATCCATTCACCTACTGAGGGACATCTTATTTGCTTCCAAATTTTGGTAGTTATGTATAAAACTGCTATAAACATTCATGTGCAGGTTTTTCTGTGGACTTAAGTTTTTTGCTCCTTTGAGTTAATACTAAGGAGCATGATTACTGGATCATATGGTAAAAGTATGTTTAGTTTTGTAAGAAACTTATAAAATGTCCTCCAAAGTGTCTGTACCATTTTGCATCCCCACCGTCAATGAATGAGAGTTCCTGTTGCTCCAAATCCTCACCAGAATTTGGTGTCCTCAGTGTCATGGGTTTTGTCTGTTCTAACAGGTGTGAAGTGGTATCCTAATAAATTTTATTTCTTAAAGTTTTTGATCCTTCAGAGTAGGTTGTTTTTAATGTCTGGAGAAAGAACAGCTTCTGCCCCATTGGGAACCCATAATGTTTGTTAGACGGCCAAATATCTTCTTAGCTTCGGGCTCTCTTCAAGATTTCCTAATGCCTCACATGGTCTGACTTGCTTGTCTAAATTGCTAACAGGCTGTCTCAGCTTGATTGTTAAAACATGTATGTTTCTTATTCCTGCTGACATATCTGGGCCTCTTGATGACCAGTGTGTGGTTTTATTTTCTCAAATTATCCTTGAGCATTTTACTTATTATAGACTACCTGAATACTTAGTAATTATCAATTATCTATCTATCTATCTATCTATCATCTATCATCTATCTATCTTATAGCTATCATCTATCATTTATCTATCTGCCATCAATATCATCCATCCATGTATCCATGTAGATGCTGTAGAATAATTGTGACCTCACCCCTTTTCTGGACTCTATTTTACATGCTCATTTACAGGTCAGTAGAACATACCAAGAAGTTATGACTCCTGCTGTGTGTAATCTTGTGTGATCTATGTATATTTCAGGCTAATATTATTTAGACTCTAGCTACTAAATGATATGGAAGACTGAAACAAGGTATTTACATTACTCATAAGGAAATTTATATTGTAATGCAGAGGCAAAAAATACACGTTAATTTTTTTAACAATTAAAACAGTAACAAGATTTCACATTTGAATGGAATTTTCAGTTTACAATGTCACAAAGTCTTCAAATTTATTTCTGGCAACACCTGCTAATAGCGTGATTATTGTCATCAGTAACTAGGAATAATGGTAAGGTATCCCTGCAATATCTGGAAATATGGGAACTATTTTTCTAAATGTATTAATTTTAAAAATTGACATGTATTAGATAAAAAGATGAGCAGTCATCTATAAGATTCAATTCAAACATGATAGAGTATGGCATTATATTTTAAGAAATAGTGTCAAAATGGAGAATGATCAACTGTGAGTATAGAGATAATTTAATTACAGAAGATAATGTTGAAAATAAGTACAATTTCAAGCATAAGTTCACAAAAATGAACTTAGACTATTAAAGCCCCACTGGTAAGACTAACCCCGGACATTATGACATTGAAACATAAGGCCATGGTGAATCTGGCACTATTAACACTTCAATTTATCTAACTCGTTTTGTGCTGCTTCCCTATTCACCAAACAAGGTCATGAGGATTTCACTTCTGCCGGTAGGAGGGAAAGGACCGATGTGCAACTTCAAGGATAGGAGGTGATGAGATAGCTGTTGTGTTAGTTGGATACTTTGGGTTGCGAGAAACAGAAGCCCACTTATGCTAGCTTAAGCCCCAAATAAAACAAAAACAAACAGACACCCACTAAACGTGAATATGTGAATTAGTAATGAAAATGTGTTGCAGGAGCTGCAATTTGGGAACTTGTAGGCATGTGTGCAGACAGGTCTCAGAAGTGGGCTGAGATGCGAAGCTGGGAAGTCACAGAGAACCTGCAAGATCCTCTCTCATTATCCTTCTCACGGATACTTCTTTTCCCCTCTCTGTAAATAATTACTTTTGTTTTCTAAACAGTGTGGGAATTACAAGATTATTACTTCATGTGTCTCTAGCATACATACTTTAAATGTAGCTATGTGAGTAAAAACTCTTCTAGTTCCTTTACTTTTTATTATTAAAGTACAATGACACGTAATGAACTACTCCTATCTAAAGTGTAGTTTCAAATTGTTTAACATATGCACAGTCTCATGAAGCCCTCACCACAAACAAGAGAACACATAAGTCCAACATTCTCTAAAGGTCTCCATTCCCTTTGCAATCCTGCCCTTCCCTTCCATCATTCCTCCTCACCCCAGGCAACAACTCACATTTTTTTCAGTACACACAAATATGCAATTTCTAAAATTTTATATAAGTGGAATAATAAAATATGATTATTTTCATGATATTAGGGATTGAACCCTGGGATGTCTACCTCTGAGCTATGCCCCTAGCCCTTTTTATTTTTTATTTTTATTATTTATTTTTGAAACAAGGTCTCATTAAATTATAGCATGCTGGCAATGAACCTGGGATCCTCCTGTCTCACCCTCCCAAATACTGAGATTATAGGCATGTACACTGTACCTGGCTCAATATGATGATTTTTGCTTTTTGTTTTTATTTTTCTTCTTTTGCTCTGTGTAATTATTTTTATACTGATCCATGTTTTTGTCTGTATTGTAGTTCATTTCTTTTTCTTCTTACTAATATTCTATTTTTGTATATACTATAATTTTCTGTTCCATATACCAGTGAATGACATTTGTGTTGTTATAATTTTACTTATAAAGTATAAGCTTCTATGAATATCAGTAAGTACATAAGTCTTTGAACGCGTGCTTTCGTTTCTTTCATCTGAGAGTGAGATAGCTGTATCGTATTCAAGCTGTGTGTTTAACTTTATAAAATTCTATTTTCCAAAGTGGCTGCATATTTTCATTTCCATCAGCAGTATATGAGTTCCAGTCTTTCAAAGCCTCACAAACAGTTGTATACTCAATATTTTTACCTCCCACTATTTAACAGGCACATAATGGTATAGCACTGTAGCATCATTAATGGCCAATGATGATGAACATCACTTCTTTTGTTTATATGACACACATACATCTTTGTCTTTTCAAATCCTTTGTTACTTTTTTTGTGGTGCTGGGGATTGAACCCAGGGGCATTCTACCTCCGAGCTACACTCTCAGCCCTATTTTTTATTCTTTATTTTGAAACAGGGTGTCACTAAGTTGCAGATGGCCCCAATAAGTAGCTGAGGCTATCCTGGAACCTGAGATCCTCCTGTCTCAGCCTCCCAAGTACTGGGATTACAAGTGCACCACGCCAGCTCCTTTGTTACTTTTTAATAGACTATTTCTTTATTGTTGAGGTTTGAGTCCTCATCTATTCTAGATATAAATCTTTTATCAGAAATATGAGTTACAACTATTTTCTTCTACCCTGTGGCATATCTTTTAATTCTCCTAAAAAGTGTCTTTTAAAAGTCTTAAGTTTTTCAATAATGAAGTCCAGTTTATAAAAGTTTTATTTTACAGATCATGATTTTTGTGTCATATCTGAGAAAACTTTACCTAAGCCAAAGTCATACAGATTTTCTTCTGTAGGTAGTAAGGTCATAAATACTACATTTAGTAGTAAGAACCACTTTGTACTAAATTTGTTTATAGCATGAGGTATGAATCAAAGTTCATTTCTTTTTATATTTTTCTCTCTCCCTTCCTTCCTTCCTCCCTCCCTTCCTTCCTTCCTCCCTCCCTCCTTCCCTCCCTCCCTCCCTCCCTTCCTTCCTTCCTTCCTTCCTTCCTCACTCCCTCTCTCTTTCTTTCTTTCTTTCTTTCTCTCTCTCTCTCTCTCTCTCTCTCTCTCTCTCTTTCTTTTCTTTTCTTTCTTTCTTTCTTTCTTTCTTTCTTTCTTTCTTTCTTTCTTTCTTTCTTTCTTTCCTCTCCCTTCTTTCCTTCCTTCCTTCCTTCCTTCCTTCCTTCCTTCCTTCCTTCTTTCTTCCTTTGTACTGGGGATTGAACTCTGGGACATTCTACTTCTGATCTACCCCCAGCCCTTCTTACTTACTTACTTACTTTATTTATGTATTTATTTATTTTGGTGGTCCAATCCCAGGGGCATTCTACTTCTAAACTACACCCCAGCCCAATTTTACTTTTATTTTGAAACAGTGTCTCACTAGGTTAATGAGAGTCTCACTATTTGCTGAGGCTGTCCTCAAACCTGTGATCCTCCTGTCTCAGACTCCCAAGTACTAGAATTACTGGCACGTTTCACCACACCCAGCCTTATTTTTTATTTTGATACAGGGTCTTGCTAAATTACCACACACTGACCTCTAATCTGTGATCCTCTTATTCAGTCTTCCCAGTGCTGGGATTATAGGCTTGTGCCAACCCACAGGGCCAAAGTTCATTTCATTTTTCTTTTTCTTTTCCTTTTTTCTTTGTGGTGGTGGGGGGCTTTAACCCAGGAGTGTTCTAATTCCAAGCAACACCCCAGCACAATTTCATTTTTTATTTGGAAACAAGTTCTCACTAAGTTGTTGAAGGCATCACTAAATTTCTCAGGCTGGCCCTGAACCTGAGATCCTTCTGTCTCAGCCTCCCTAGTACTAGGATTACAGGCACTTCTTAATATAAATATCTGATTTTTCCCATACTATTTATTGAAAAACTATATTTTCTCTACTGTTTGCTTTTGCCAACTTTTGATCTTCCTGCTTCAGCCTACAAGTCACTGGGATTACAGGCATATGCCACTGTGTCTGGGTAAAAACAGTTTTAATTCTTATCTGCATTTTACTTTCCGTATTCCACTGGCTAAGAAATTTCACTAAAACATGGAACAGAAGTGGTAAGAACTCCATCCTTTTCTTCTCCTTAATTGTGAAATAAAAACATTGGGTCTTTCAAAACTAAATACGTTGCTGGCTCTAATGGTTTTGTTTGTTTGTTTTTTAGATGTCCTTCATTTGGTTTAGGAAGTTCTATTACTACTTTGCTAAGGAGTTTTGTTAGGGATGGGTATTGGCTTTTATCAAGTGCTTTGTCAACTGGGATGGTGATATTGTTTTGGCAACCCAGGTTCCCTTGTGATTTCATATGAATTTTTGAATCAGGTTTTTCATTTCTGTAGGAAAGGTCATTGACATTTTGGTATAGATTTCATGGAACTTGTAGATCACTTTGGGTAGTGTTGTCATCTTAATGTTAGTGGTTCAATTCAGGAGCATGGGATGCCATTCTATTTCCGCAGGTCCTTTTTCTTTTCTTTCTCCACTGCTTTTATAGTTTTTAGTGTATGTCTTTAATTTCATGTTTTATTTATTCTTTTTAATGTTATCTTAATGGAATTAATTTCTTTTATCTTTTTTCTCTTTCTTTTAATTTTTTTTTGGTGATATTAGGGATCGAACCCAGGGGTATTCTACTTCTGAGCTACACCCCCAGCCCTATTTTACATTTAATTTTGAAACAGGGTCTAAGTTGTGGAGGGCCTTGCTAAATTGCTGAAGCTGGCCATGGACCTGTAATCCTTCTGTCTCAGCCTTCTAAATAGTGGGATTACAGGCATGTGCCACCACACCTGGCTATGTTTTTTAAATATACTTTTATTGGTACATTGTAATTATACATCATAGTGAGGTTTAAAGTGATACAAACACACATACCCACAGCTCTTGGTGTGTTTCCCTATGTAGCATGTTGAACTTGCTGGAATTGTTATCTTTACTAACAATGTTATGAATTCTTTAGAATTTTCTGTATATAGGTAATGTCTTCTGTAATAGAATTTTACTTCTTCTTTTACAATTTGAATGCCTTGTATTTATTTTTATTTTCCAGTTGTTCTTTTTTTTTTTTTTTTTTTGCGGTACCGGGGATTGAACCCAGGGGTGTTCTACCTCCGCGCTACACCCCCGGCCCTATTTCTCATACTTTATTTTGAAACCAGGTCTCACGAAGTTGCGGAAGGCCTCACTAAGTAGAGAGAGAAAGAGAGAGAGAGAGAGAGAGAGAGAGAGAGAAAGCTGAAGCTGGCCGTGAACCCGGATCCTCCGGTCTCCGCCTCCCAAAGTACTGGGATTACAAGCGTGTGCCACCATGCCCAGCTCCAGTTGTTCTTGTTAGAATTTCAAGTACAGATTTCTGTAGCAGTGGCACAGGGAACATCTTCTTTTGTTTTTATGTTCAAACACTCTTACATTCCTGGAATAAATCCTGCTTGATCATGGTATATATGCCTTTCAATACATGATTGGGTTCTGGTTGCTAGAATTTTGTTAAAGATTTTTCTCTAAATATTCTCATATTGGTCCATAATTTTCTTGTGATGTCTTTAACTGACATTTGTCAAGGTAATGCTGAACACATAGAATAAGTTGTGAAGCCTTCCCTTTTCTATTTTTTGTAAGAATTTGAAGATTACTTTAAATTATTTTTAAATGTTTGGCCATTGAAACCATCAGGTCTTTGCTTTTCTTTGTTAAGAGGGTTTTTTATTATTGATTTAACTTATTTTTGGATTATAGGCTTGTATAGATTTTCTATTTTCACTAGAGTCCATTTTGGCAATCTGTCTATTGCCAAATTCTATGGAATTTGTCTATTCCTTTTAGTTTATTTCACTTGTTGGCATACAATTATTCATAGTAGTCTCATAATCTTCATTCTTTCTATAAGTCAGTATTAATAAGGCTACTTTCAGTATTGATTTTAGTTAATTTGCATCATCTCTTTTTCTAAATTAGACTAGCTTAATATTTTTAAACTATGGGCTTAAGCAGTGTTAAGAAAACTTTTGGATTTACTGATTATCTCTATTATTTTCTTATTCTTTACTTTCTCTACTCTTTATTATATCTTTCTTCTGTTAGTTTTGGGTTTAGGTTGCTCTTATCTTTGTAGTTTCTTTAGTCTTAAAGTTACATCGTTAATTTGAAATCTTTTTATACACGGGAATATAAGGTTTTCTCTAAGCAACATTTTCTCTGAATTTTGTAAGATTCTTTTTCATTTTTATTCATTTAACAGTATTTTTAAAATCTCCCTGGTAATTACTTCTTTGGCCCATTGTTTGTGTATGAACGTGTTGTTAAATTTCTATGTATTTGTGGATATTCCAGTTTTTGGTCTCTTAATGATTTCTATTTTCATTTCATTGTGGTTGGAGGAGTGACTTTTATGATTTCAATCTTTTTATATTGAGATTCGTTTTGTGGCCTAACATTTGGTATGGCAGAATGTTCTTTGCACACTTGAGAAAAATATGTAGTCTGCTATTATTGGATACAGTGTTGTAATTATGACTGTTAGGTCTAATTGTTTTATAGTATTTTTCAAGTCATTTATTTCTTTAGTGATCTGCCTAGCTGTTCTATCCTTCATTGAAAATGGGCTACGGAAGTATTCATTTCTCCCTAGGATTCTGTCAATATTTGTATCTTATAATATCAGTTACTAAGAAAGAACTGTTGAAGTTCCCAACTGTAATTGTGTATTTGTCTCTTATTTATTTTTATCTATTTTTGCTGTATTTATTTTGAGACTGTACTGTTAGGTGCTAACACTGTTAGGTTTATTATTTCTTCGCAAATAATTGACATTTTTATTATTATAGTACATCCCTATTTCTTTGGCAATATTATTTGTTCAGAATTCTACTTTGCCCAATAGAAATATAACCTTTCTTTAGTTTAGCATTTGTATGGTGAGTTTCATAGTTGTTTCTTAGTTTTTAGCCAATCCAACAGTCTCTGTGTTCTAAAGTGTTTAGACTGTTTACATTTGATATAATAATTGATATTGCTGGATTGTTGCTGGATTAAAATCTACTATCTAAATTATTTTCCTTTATTACCTCTGCATGTTGTTTCTTTACTTTTTCTTATTTTTATTAATTTTGTATTTTATGGGTCATTTTTACCTCCATTTTGAATTGATACTAATTTTAGTGTTAAAAAATTTCAAATGATTGCCTTATAATTTAAAATAAATACTTTGTGTTAATTGGTTGGGTTATATCTTTTAAGCAGTAGTATTATGCCTCATAATACTTTTGTGTAAAGAACTTATAACAGTATTCTCTTTCCTCCTTCCTGTCCTTTATATTACTTTTGTCAGGCATTTTACTTTTACTTTCTGATGATATTAATTTAATACCATTGCTACTATTTTTGCTCCATAGGGTCAGTTTTTCAGAGTAACTAAAACAAGAAAAACAATTTTATTTTCCATTTTACTTATTCCCTTTCCTGAAAATTCCATTTTTTTTTGGTGAAGATATAAGTTTCTGCTTGGTGTAGTTATTATTTCTGAAACACTGCTTTGAATATTTTTTTATGTTTGCTGACAATGGATTTTCCCAATTTTTTTCATATGAGACATTCTTCATTTTTAAAGATATTTTTGCTGGGTATGGATTTATTTCCTTTAGTGTTTCAAAGAAAGCTGTCACTCCATTGTCTTTTGGCTTACATGGTTCATATAATGAATAATAAAATATTTTATTTTTAATAGTATTAGGAAATAATGATAAAGATAAGCAAGTATATATTGTTCACTGTTTTAAATAAAATTCTAATATTTTTAATTGTTTTTTAAAATTGTTTAGGAAACCAGGTGTGGTGGCACATGGTTGTAATCCCAGTATTTGGAAGGCTGAGACAGAAGGTTCATAGGTTTGAGACAAGAACAGCAACTTAGCCAGACCCTCAGCAACTTAGTAAGGCCCTCTTTCAAATTAAAAAATATAATAGAGCTGGACGTGGTGACGCATGCTTGTAATACCACTACTTGGAAGGCTGAGATAGGAGAATTGTAGGTTCAAGACCAGTCTCAGAATTTAGTGAGGCCCCTACAACTCAGTGAGACCCTGTTTCCAAATAAAAAATAAACAGAGATGGGGTGTAGCTCAGAGGTAGAATGCCACTTGGTTCCATCCCTAGTACCACATACACAAAAAAGTAGGGCTCGGGTGTAGCTCTGAGGTAGAATGCCCCTGGGTTCAATCCCTAGTACCAATAAATAAATAAATAAATAAATAAATAAATAAATATATGATCAAATAATTAAATATAGATAGATTAGATAGATAAGTAAAAAAATCATTAACAAGGTGTACTTAACTAGTCTCTATACTTTTGGAAGAAGTATATATACATGTATACATGTGTACATATAACTTAATAAAAGAGCAATAAATCAATAGTATTAAAAGTAGCAAAAAGATCTATTGTAAACATTAAGTATTCTTCCAGGCATGGTAGTACGAATTTGTAATCCCAGTACTTGGTAGGTTGAGACAGGAGGATTTCAGGTTCTTCGCCAGTCTCAGCAACTTCGTGAGACCCTCTGCAACTTAGTGAGACCCTGTTTTAAAACAAACATAATAAAATAGGACTGGGGTGTAGCTCAGAGGTAGAATACCCCTGGGCTCCATACCCAATACCAAAAAAAAAGATTAAGTATTCTTTATTTCTTTTGGAAAATAAGAGGTTGCTTCTATTATTAGTAAAAGTACTTTGTGGACCTAAAATCAGATTATAGTAGGGTACAAATTTAAAGGCAATTGAAGGGGAAGTAGACTGACATGAAGCTTGCCTTTTGAAAAGTGTTTATGGGGAAATGGAGAAGTGTGAAACATGATAATGAAGATAATTATAAAATTTATTATAAAATTATGAGCATAGATTTTTAATTTCAAACATTATTTTTATTATGCTGATGATTTTACATACACTATTTCAGTTGATTTATTTCAGTCTTTATAACAATACTGTGAGATTATATTATCTCAGTTTTACATAAGAAAGCTGAGACATAAGATTAAGTAGTCAATCTGTATCTTAAGGGCTTTCTTTTAAAAAATTGTGTGTCTCTTTAAGATTCAGCAATGCTACAATTAATTAAGTACAAGTTTTATTTCTTTATGTTGATTGAGATAGATGGGACATGACATCTTTTACTTATTTTCTAACATTTAGAAGTCAAAATGAAAATCCAAGTTTATCTTGTTATAACTACCATTTGAACCATAAATTTTGAAGTCAATTTGGAAAATAATCTACTGAAATAAAAATTGCTCTTACTTATTTTTATCAAAAATAGGTAGCTCAATGTGTTGATAACATTCTTCCACCAAAAAGTATGGTCTATGTTTCCTTTCATTGGTATTAACACAGATTTTTGTGGATTTCTCAACCAATACAATATGGTAAAAGAAATGGTGCATAGTTTTCAAGACTAGGTCATAAAAGAGAATATGTCTTTATTCTGATTTCTTTTCTCTCCTGGGAAGCTTTCTTTGGAAAGACAACCACCATATTGTGAGGATGCCCAAGCCACATGGAGAGGCCATGAGTGAGTTTTCCATGGACTGTCCCAGCTTATCTTAAAACTCACCACTACCTTCCCATCAGACATCAGACGTGTTTCAGCTCCTTACTACAGTTCTTGTAATGCAAACTTGTATGAGTTAAAGAGAAAGAAGTTATTGAGGGGCCTGTTTTATGTCAGTTACTAAGCTAGGAATCCCCCTGATATTATTTTATACAATTCTAACAATAATCCTGTGATGTATACATGTTATCATGTTTTTATAGAATAGAAGCTAGGTGTCTTATTAAGCTTTTTGTTGCTGTGACAGATACTTGAGAAAAACAACTTAGAAGAGTAAATATTTGTTTTCACTTATGGACTCAGAGATTTCAGTCCATGGTAAACAGGCTCCATTGTTTTGAACCTGAGTTGAGGCTGGATATCATAGTGGAAGGGTGTAGTGGAGGAAAGCTGTTCACCTCATGGCAGCCAGGAAGCAGAGAGTGAGTGAGTGAGGGGTGGGGGAAGAGGAAAGAGTCTAGAACAAAAAAATATTCTCCTAAGACATACCCACAGTTACCCACCTCCTCCAACCATGTCCCACAGCCTGTAGTTTTCAACACTTCCCAAGTAGTCCATTCAGCTATCCATGGATTAATCCACTGATGAGTTCAGAGTCTTCATGATTTAATCCCATTCACTTTACAAAATTCTCCCCTCTGAATGTTGCTGCACTGGGGACCAAACCTTCAACACATGAGCCTTTGGAGGACATTCCAGATCTAAACCATACCACAAAAGTAAATATTTAATCAGTAGAACAAAAATTAACAGTGGCTGGTTAACTATATAAAAGCCTCAAGAGAGCCTAATTTCTGTTTACATAGTACATAGGAGACCTTCAAAGTATTTACTACTTTTGAAATGGATCTTAGTCATATAATTTACTAAGCCCACCTAGTCATTTTTTATATATACTTTTATTGGTGCATTGTAGTCTTACATCATAATGTAGTTCAGAGTGACAGTGACACACATGCACACAGCACTTGGTGAGCACCCCCCACCAGCCCCCTGCCCAGTCCCTCCCCTTCCCATACATGATATTGAGATTGGCATTGCTATTCTCACATATGTACATAATATCAATGGAAGTGCCTCCTTTGTTAACTCTCCCTCCCCTAACCACCATAAACCTACCTATTTTTAATTTCTTCATGTTTGGTGCCAAGGGGCTAATCATATATATTCCTTCAACTTTGAAATTCTGCAGCAAATTGTGTTTTGCAACAAATTAAGTTGGCAAAATATAAGGGTCTCAGCTTACTTGTTGCTTCTTTTATTTCAGTAGATATTTCTTTTTTATTTTTACAAATAATTTTATTAGTGCATTGCAATTATACATCACAGTGAGGTTCAACATGATACAAGCATACATACACAGCTCTTGGTGTATTTCCTTCCACATCTCGCTCCATTTTCCCGCCCTCCTCCAAATACAAGTTAGTGAAATTGTAGTAATACCTTCATATATTGCCATAGTATTATTTGAGCTGTTTCCTTCATCAATTCTCCTTTTCCCCTTCCCTGGATCCCTCCCCAAATCCCTTTCCATCCCTTTCCACTGTTCTACAGTTCTTTCTCCACATTATTCAGTCATTCATGATTCATATTTTCTCTCTGACTTCCACATATGAGATAAAACATATGACGCTTGACTTTTTGAGACTGGCTGACTTCACTTAGCATAATATTCTCCAATTCAACCCATTTTCTTACACATGACTTAATTTTGTTCTTTTTATGGCTGAGTAGAATTGTGTATATGCCACATGTATATGTGTATATGTGTATATGGCTGAGTAGTATTGTGTATATCATTGTGTATATGTGTATATGGCTGAGTAGAATTGTGTATATTATTGTGTATATGTGTATATGGCTGAGTAGTATTGTGTATATTATTGTGTATAGTGTATATAGCTGAGTAGAATTGTGTATATGCCACATTTCTTTTTCCATTCATCTGTTTATGGACATCTGGGTTGGTTCCATAATTTGGCTATTGTGAATTTTGCTTTTATAAATATGAATATACATGTATTGCTATAGTATTCTGACTAATTCTTTTGAAAAGATGCTGAGGATTGATATAGCTGTGTCATATGGTGGTTTCATTCCTAATTTTTTTGAGGAACCATCATGCTGATCTCCATTGTGGTTGTACTAATTTACAGTCCCTTCAACAATATATAATAGTTCCTGTTTTCCCACGTCCTCACCAGCATTTGTTATTGTTTGTAGTAAATATTTCTATAGCAACAGTCTCTGGGCATGTTCAAATGAAGGGTATTCAGAGTTGCTCTGAGTTTTCTCTCAGAATTATGGAGAATGATACAGAAAGTTTCCAATCAAAATGTTTGTCAAATACTATTTGTGTGAAGCTTGTTTTATTCATTGATGCCAACTCCATGGGTATATTTACCAGGTTTTCCATCTGAGTGTGAGCAGAGTTTGGGTATGCCTTGGTGAAATATCATTACCATCTGTGTGGGAACAAGACTGTCTTTTGTGATGGTCTCATCAAAGATGATATACAAACTCTAAGCTTGTCTCAATTGCATGATTATACTTGGGTTCTATCAAAAGTGGCCTTTTAATATATGATGTGTGCAGTTTGGCTTACATTAGTTCCGGCTTAGTTTGTTTCATTTAAAACTTAGTATTTATAGAAGAGCTAAGATTTACACTGGACCTATGCTAATTGAGCAAAGAATAAGGGAAGCAAGACTGTTTTAAGTAAAAGGTAACAGATGAACAAAATCCCATTTCAAGAATATGAAGTAGTTAGAAAACCATCAGAGGTCAAGTTTGCTGGTTACAAATGTGTTCTCATGTGTGTATATTATGTACATTGTATAAATACAGACAAATATTACACAAGGGAACATGAATATGAAGGGGAGTGAGGAAGGAAGTGGCAGCGAACGATGGGATTACCTCTCAAGACAGAGACCAGGTATTGGAGGCCTTAGGCATTAACTTTGTTATAATCAGATTCTTTGTGATATGTTGGTTCTCCTCAATTCTCAACTGCACTTTTCTTAAATGACTCCAGTTTAAATTACCATGAACGTTCAGGTACTCCAGTTTATCATCTTCTGTCAATGTTATCTATCTCATGTGTATAATGCTGTGCTTTGTCACTTGGCCATTATACTACCCATTAGTTTCCTTAAACATATTCTTTTCTATAATAATGAGTCAGTGTCAAGACATCTTGTGGTAAGATCTTGATATATTTTTAACTGGAGGACTCTGTTAAAAAATGAGTCAATGATGAGGGATTATCTTGTACTAAAGGGAAAAAAATAGAAATGCAATGAATCTGGACTTTGACATGCCATATATCTTATGCAGGGACACCCAAGAATTGTTGGAGAATGTTGGAAACGTGCCAGGGATCTTCATGGCAGGATGGTGGCCAGGTTGATGATGATGCATTGCCATTTTACTTTTGGAAAATCCTGTGAGGCTCACTACAGAGTCTGGCAATAGCAATTACAATTACTGTACTTCATTTTATCCACTTGGGCAAAATAATGTCATTCCACTTAAAACATACAAAATTACAAACTAATAATAAAGCTCTCTTAATGGCCCTTAGAGTGAGGAGTTAACCTTGATGATAAAGTGATGTAAGGCTTAATAAACCTTGTTTCTGGCCAAATCCCAGGGAGAATGAATTCCATGTGACTCAGCTGTATGGAATCAATAATAACTGACTGCTATTTAGTGTTGAAAATGGGGGATGCACACGGCACTGGCTCAGGTATGGGGGTCGCAAGGCTTTCCTTCACCCTCACCATGCTGCCTTTTTGTTTTTCTCAGTTGTTCGGGTGTGTGTTTGACTATACCTTCCTAACGAGGATAACCTCATTTATGCCTATGAATTAAGCACAGTTAAATGTATTAGATGTTTATATTCTGAATAGCAATAAATAAATTTTACAAATAGCTAGTATTTGTAAAAAGCCAATAGCAAATTTTGCAGTAAATGGTCCACGGCTGTTGTATTCAAAGATTTTTTTATGGTATTGGGGATGGGATCCAGAGGCATTCTACCTCCAAGCTATACCCCCAGTCCTTTCTTATTTATTTATTTGTTTGTTTTGAAACAGGGCCTCACTAGGTTGCTGAGAGTCTTGCTAAGTTGCTGAGGCTGGTCTTGAACCTGCAGTGCTCTTGTCTCAGCCTCCCTAGTATGGGGATTACAGGCCTAAGCCATCTGTCCTAGCTTCAAAGATCTTTTATGGAACATGCTCTAAATGTTTTCAGTGTTTTGAAATTTAATGAGACTTCTTTTGTGAACCGGCATATACTCTGTCTGAGAGAGTGTTCCAACTTGAGAAGGATGTGTATACTGAAAATTGTTCAATAGTGTTTTATAAAAGTCAATAAATAGCGCCGGGCATGGTGGCGCACGCTTGTAATCCCAGTACTTTGGGAGGCGGAGACCAGAGGATCCGGGTTTGCGGCCAGCCTCAGCTCTCTCTCTCCCTATGTCTCTCTCTCTCTCTCCTTAGTGAGGCCTCCGCAACTTCGTGAGACCCGGTTTCAAAATAAAGTATAAAAAATAGGGCCAGGGGTGTAGCATGGAGGTAGAACGCCCCTGGGTTCAATCCCCGGTACCACACACACACAAAAAGTCAATAAATAAAAAAATTTGAAAAAAGACATTTTATGTAAGAAAATTCTTGAGCAGCTCTGCTTAAGAGTTGTCACTTTAACATTTTACAAAGTCTGGACATTAGTAGAACACTTCAGACGTGGACATTTTATATTGTAGAACTTTGAAGAAAGGACAGCGGGGACAAAGAAGGTGCCTGCCTAACTAAGTTTAGCACCTTTTCCAACTTGGGTACTTATAAAAAGAAATTCTTGAGAATGTTCTGGTATACACTAAAACTGAGCATGTGAACTTATGTAAATAAAACTCTTGAGGGCATATGTATCAAATTATGTTGGTGTGTTTGTATGCAATAACATATCTGCAGGTCCTTACCATTTGGAAAGCTAGCTCATCAAAAGGTTATTTAAGTGAATCTCAAATCACCATCGGGATAATTAGGTACGTGGTTTAAATGTCCCATGGCCTCATTATGTAACATTTGAGGCAGATGAGATTCTCAGTTTAGCTGGACAGGTGTGCACTCCCCTGGCTTACCCCTGGGCTGCATCTTCCCTTTGGAAGCTGACCCACAGGCACCTTCATTGCTCATTGATTCTTTGGTTTGACCTATTTGATATATACTTTCATTATATATGCTAGTTCTGTTTTACATAATTTATAACATAAGCATATTTATTATGTAAATAATGACAATGGTTGGAATGCAATGGAATCTAAGAGCCAGTTTAATGGCTAAACTTTTTTAAATATTTCTAGGTTTGCTGAGCATAAAGGAGTGTCTCCAGAGAGTGACTCTAAGCTCAGTATTCCAGCCTGGACTCTAGGGATACAATGAAACCCCAGTAGTTTTGTTGATTGTGTGGATAGAAGGGCTCAGTGATCTACTTTCTATAAGGAACATGGGGAAACATTAGGCAAGGGAATTTTTCATTATCCATTAAATGGAGAAGAATATCACATTTTCAGATTTTAAGAGTATATAAATGAGCCGGCAAGGTCCATAAAAAATCATATTAGGCCATATAATTGGAGGCCAGTGCTATCTTCTAAACGTTTGTGGAGGAGCGATGGCAGCAGAGGTATTTACAACCTACCAGGTTCACCTCTGATCAGGCTTCTCTTGAGGTCATGTTCAATTTAAACCTGGAGTCCTAAGCTATTTAGCCCATATAAAAGAATGAGAAGCCGGGCGTGGTGGCGCACGCTTGTAATCCCAGTACTTTGGGAGGCGAAGACCGGAGGATCCGGGTTCACGGCCAGCCTTAGCTCCCTCGCTCTCTCTCCCTGTCTCTCTCTCCCTGTCTCTCTATCTCTCTCTCTTTCTCTCTCTCTCTCCTTAGTGAGGCTCTCTGCAACTTCGTGAGACCTGGTTTCAAAATAAAGTATAAAAAATAGGGCTGGGGGCGTAGTGCGGAGGTAGAACGCCCCTGCGTTCAATCCCCGGTACTGCAAATAAAAAAAAAAAAAAGAATGAGAAATCTTACTAGGTTGAGTTTAAAGATGAATTGGGTTAGAAATGTGCTAAACTAAGCCGGGTGTGGTGGCACACGCTTGTAATCCCAGTACTTGGGAGGCAGAGACCGGAGGATCCGGGTTTGCAGCCAGCCTCAGCTTCTTAGTGAGGCCCTCTGCAACTAAGTGAGACCCTGTTTCAAAATAAAGAATAAAAAATAGGGCTGGGGGTGTAGCTCAGAGGTAGAATGCCCCATGGGTTCAATCCCTAACACCATAAAAAGAAAAGAAAAGAAAAAAAAAGAAATGTGCTAGACTCGCTAAGTTGCTGCAGGTCTTCACTGGTCTCCATCCTGCTGTCTCAGCTTCCAAAGCGCTAGGGAGTGATGTGTGCATGTATGCCTACACTGCCATGAACTTAAGCAATATTATGATTACAATACAATAAAAGATAATTCAAGGAAATAAATAAAATTAAGACTTGAAATTAAAAAAAAAGAAATGTGCTAAACTGAACCAGGCGTGGTGGTGCACACTTGTAATCCCAGTACTTGGGAGGCTGAGACAGGAGGATTGCAAGTTCCTGGCTAGCCTCAGCAATTTAGTGAGAACCTGTTTCAAAATAAAAAGTAAAATAGGGCTGGGGGTATAGCTGAGAGAATGTCGCTGGGTTCAATACCCAGTACCATAAAAGAAAAAAAAAAAAAGAAAAAGAAATATCTACAGTAATACAGCTTATCTGATGTTAACTAGACTGCTTTCTCTGTCATTATTCAGAAAAGAGTCTCAAAGTAAAGATGGCTATTATTAAAAAAAATCAAGTTATATTTGTGCCAATCAGAATTTGTGGCTTGAAAATCAACATCTGCTTTTTGTTTGCATATGTGTATACATTGTTGGGGAGTTTATACTCCTACTAAGGCATTAGAACATTATAAAAAGATGAGTTCTTGAGGTTTCTTTGAAGAATAAAGAACTTGGGCAACTATAATTCAAATTTATAAAACAACTACTCCCAAATATTTCAATATTATTGGCTTAATGACAATAGATATACTATCTTGATACAATTTTATATTGAGATTTGTGATTTAGAATTAATGGTATCAACATTTGCTAATAGGTTTCTTTAAAAATTGTGTTTATTAAGTATGTAATGTTTTAATGATACCATGTGGAGAAGAGGAATTAGGACATTCCTGCCCAAATTTTGAGCTATAGTGGCCTCAAGATAGCTTTAACTTCTTTATTTCTCTTATACTGCAATTTATACTAATTACAGCAATTCATTTTAGCTAACACATGTGGAAACAAATAAAAATATGGAACCATACATAATGAAATACAAACTGATCATAAAATTTTAAAATAAATTTTAACATGAGAGGTTCTGTGCAGCTGCATATTCAGAATTTCCTTCTTCCTTTTTAGTGCTCCAAATATTTGAGCAGTTTTTTTAAATTCCATGATCAATGTGAATGCCATAGCCCAACCAATTCTAAGCAATAAAAAACAGGAAGGATTCATTATCATGTGAACATTTTAGAAATAGTATTGAGTTTCAAATAATTAGAAATAGCAATATACAAATTAGATGTTATCAAACTTTACTAATACAAAATGGATGTTTCTGCATTCGATTACTTGACTACTTGAGCAATTAGATGCCACTGGCAATGTTAGATTTGATTAGAGGTTTTAGGTCTACTGCTTAACAAGCTTAGCTATGGATATGAGCTAAGATCTTTTAGATCTAGGGAAAAATCAGAGTATTACAAATGGTTCAGATTCCTTTTTTACCTTATTTGATTTTAAGAATGAGAAGTCACAGGATGCTGAAAGTATCAACTGTAGCAGAAACCAACAATTTTACTTAATCCAATAACTAAGCGAAATACACACTTACTTAGTCTTTGCCATTTATCAGGTACAATTCTGGGCTCTGAGAAAATACAATTAGCAAGGTGCTATTTGTTCTCACAACAAATTAATAGTCTATTTGGAGGGCAAACATGAAAAAAAGATGCAGTCTGTAATTTAGAACAATAGATACTATACAAGTGGGGAAGTTCACACAGCTGGGAGGCAGAGATCTAACTGACCACTAACACAGAGTTGTCGGTGAAGACGTCTTCCCAGAAAAGGACCAGAATTTCTCTGCCCTGTTACATCGACGAGCCTTCTCCACTTTTTCTTTCCCCTTCCCCTGCACCGACTAGAAATGTAGAGCCTCAAAATAAGAGGAGCTTGTCTCCCAGATCATCACTAATCAAGGCCATTTTAGTCGTTGATGGATCAGTCTACTGACGTCTGGAACAATTTATTGCAGCCGCAAATGCCTCTGTTACTGCTGACTCAACCAGAAAGAAATAGCAAATGCTTAAAACTGACTCAATCAAATATGATTTTTTTTTCAGGTGGCACATATCCATGGTGTGGTTGGGTGGATGGATTATATGTAAAATATATAGAGAAAAATGTTCATATACAATGTTTCCTATCACCAGTATGTCTTCAACACCAGGTGTGGAAAGAAGAAAAACAAGAAGTGGGCCAGAGAAGTATACAGGACCATAGCATGGAAATTCTTATATTCCCATTCATAAACTTCATTTATGATTATGCTTCTCATTTTTAATGTACATTTCATAGAGCCGTTGTGTTACCTTGATTATTATGACTGGCATTTTCTCGAGGAAGTATAAAAAGAAATTTGGGTTTGATCATGAGTCTTGAAAGGAATATCAAACATTAACAATGGCCCATGAGGAAAACGGGAAAATGTGTGACCACTGACCAGGATAAATCTTTTGAAGGGAGTCTGCAGGTTAATTAATATTATTCATCAGAAATTTTGTTAGGGTGCCTATAGGTAGTTTTATTCAACTGGCCTAAGCAGTCCTGGCATGGGAATAGAAAAGCTAGAAAGGAAAACTGATCAGAGGGTATGATATAGATTACATCAGTATAGCATAAGAATAAGTAAAGAACAAATCTATCTTGTGATTAAAAAAATAAACCCTCAAATCTCAGAGTGTTAAGACAATACAGATTGATTTCTTGCTCAGATATCTAATGCAGGTTGGGTGATATTATGGGTTGATTTGTCACCCCTCAAAAGACATGCTGAAATCCTAGCACCTGGTACCTCCAAATGTGGTCTTATTTAGAAATAGAGTCCTTGCAGATGTAGTCAAGAGGAAATCATTAAGGTGGACTCTAATGCAGTCTGACTGGTGTCTTATGAAAAGGGGGAATTTGGACACAGAGACAGCTACACACAGATGGAAGACACTGTGAAGAAACAGGGAGATGTTGACTATGTACAAGACAGTGAATGCCTGAGAATATCAGAGATTGGGAGGGAGACCTAGAATAGATCTTTCCCCAGAGCCTGCGGAGAAAGCCGGGCCCTATGGACACCTTGATTCAGAGTTCTGGACTCCAGGGCGGAGATAATTTATGCCTGTGGTTTAAGCCACCCAGTTTTTAATACTTTTTTACAGGATCCCTGGGAGATAATGTAGATCGATGGTCTCCTTTTGTAATTTCACCATCTGGAAGATGCCTTCAAATAATCTTTCATAGAAAGAAATATGGATGTTGCACGCTATTTCTTACGTGCCTTGGTGGGAAGGGGGCACAACACTTCACTCATAATCCCTTAACTAGAGATAGACAGTGGTGTCAAATAACAGCAAGGGAGTCTGAGATATGTAGAAAAACGCTCTTAGCATTTGGTGTTCAATTACTACTTTCATCCCAACTGCTGTGGAAATTGACCTATCATCTCTTAATTTAGTTTCTGCTTTTTAATTACTGTGGGGAAATTATTCATATCTCAAGCATTTCTAGATATATTAAATAAGAGAAATAAGAGTAATCATGTCTAATGTATGTGAGGCGCTCAGCAGAACAGCTGATATAGAAGCGATTGTCGATCAATTATTGTTGATTTGAGAGTTAGTACTTCATGAATTCTGCAGAAGGATATGAACACTAAGGCACTTGGTGTCCTGATGATACTTTGTGTTAACATTTTGAAGAGTTCTTGAAGTATTTTAGATTTTGCACTTTACAAAGACATTGGTAGCATTTCATGAAAACTGAACCCTGTACCCTCTACCCCTTTCATTTCACAACCCATAATGAATTGATGTATAGGATAAAGGATAAGTTGCTCCTAAATGGACCTCTTCCTTTTCCCTTTTGATCACTAAAGAAAAACTTATGAAAGGCATTGGCATTTTTATAGAGAGCACATAAGAAATGGTAATTTGGATTGGATAAACTTCATTTTACTTAATTAAAATCTTTTTATATTGGACAGACTTATTTTCGGGACAAAGACAAAAGGAGTCTCTTGGATTCATCAAGTGAAACTTTAGAAATTTATGTTTCCAGATAACTTCGTGTTTGAAACAAAACTATTGTTCAATTATATATGGTACTAAATAGGAGAAATTGGGCATGATGGTGTTTGCCTGTATTCCCAGTACTTGGGAGGCTGAGATAGGAGGATCATGGGTTTGAGGCCAGTGCATGGTAACTTAGCAAGACTCTGTTTCAAACTAAAAAATAAAAAGGGCTGGGGACACATGTAAGAGATAGAGCACCCCTGGCTTCTATTACCAGTAAACACACACACACACACACACACACACACACACACACACACACACAGAGGAAAAATGTCTTAAGGTTCTGTCATTTGCCTTATAAAGCATATTCTGTATATTTATATATTTGAATTATATTTTTACTTACAAGAATGGTGCCAGAAGCACTCTACTGAGCAGCATTTGGTCTTTTTTTTACTCATTCTCAATAGTCTTCGTCATAATATTCAACACGTAATAGGCTGAGTACTGTGATTTAAACTAATGAAGCCAAATAAATAAGATGTTAGTCAGTATAGTAAGAACATGATAAAAGGGATTCCACTTGCAAAGTATTGTAATATGCAAAGAATTGTAAGACTGAGAGAAAACTTAGTATAGATATTTCCAAAATAGTGCCGAGAAGAGGTATAAAATAGTTATGTGTACATGATGATTTAACAGTGAAAGATATAGTCACAGTAGTGATTTTAGAATTACAGCTGAATATGATTTTTTTCTTATTAAGACAATGGACATTCACATCTCCTATGCTATCTCTGAAAATGGATAGGATACAAGTTTTTGTCACTTTAGAAAGTATGGACATCACAGAAAATAGTAATGGAAAGAAAATGATTAAAGAGAAAGCACATTAAAGAATAAAGGAAATGAATATTTGATGTTGCATAGTGACTAATTAATATAACTTCAGGAAGTCATTGATTCTACACCACACTATATATTTATCATGAGTTGGTAAAAGAACAGGAGCAGGTATGACAAACTATGGCATAAATCATATGTAGACTGTTAACTTATACATATTAGCTATAGTAAGTCTCTCCTGTTTGTGAAAGTCTCCAGTTGTCTCCTGCCATTGTAAAAAAAACCAGCTTACACATCAACTCGCCTTACATATCTCAGTTTGACATTTTAGAGCTCTCAACTTCCTCTGAGAATATTCAGTCTCATTAATTTCCACTCCCCTCCCTGGCAGACACAAACTTGTGTTTATTATAAACTCATAATTTCTTAGACTGCAATTTGACTGTTTCCTACATGCCAGGGTTTTGCCCTAAAAGTAGATTCAAAGCAATAAGTCACAGTACAGGTCACATCTTACAACCATTTATTATTTTACCCTAACAGGCTGGAATTTGGGGATGACTAAATATATCACACAAAGTTAAAACAAATTAGTAATGACCAGGTTAAGACTGGAGTATTATCTGAGCGTGGTGGAGCACACCCTTTGGAGGAGGATTGTAGGTTCGAGGCTAGCCTTGGCAATTTAGTAAGACCTTGTTTCAAAATAAAAAAAAATAGGGCTGGGGGTATAGCTCAGAGGTAGAATACACCTGAGTTAAATCACCAGTACCACACATACACACACAAAGTACTGGTGTACCATCCCTTGTTATATAATGAACTATGATGTTGTATTGATTTGAATCCTGAAAGTTGTGCCAGTTTTGATTTGTTTGTGTTTGAAACCAGGAGTTTGATGAATTTAGAGAATGGCAATTCTTTTCTTATCTTTTATTTTACTCATATTCTCAATTATCTATCAAGAATAAAACATTATTTTGAAGATGTAAAATATCATTTAATAACAGCAATGATAATAATAATTAGGGAATAACTGCCAACTTTATTTCACGTCACAGTTCTCTCCCAGGTATTTTAAATTCCTCTAAAATATTCCCTAAATATGGATGAAAGAGTAATATTAGTAACTACATTTATTTAGTACTTTCTTTTTTTGGTGGCACTGGGGATTGAACCCAGGGGCATTTCTACCTCTGAACTACACCACCAGCACTATTTTTTTTTTAAAACAGGGTCTCGCTAAGTTACAGAGGCCCCTCTAAGTTGCTGAGGCTGGTCTCAAACCTGCAATCCTCCTGTCTCAGTCTCCCAAGTACTGGGATTACAAGTGTGAGCCACTTATCTATCTTATCTTATCTAAGCACTTTATATGTTAGTTCATTGATCTTCTCAGCAATCTTATAGGAGTAGATACTATTCTCATTCCAATTTTACCATTGTGAAAACTGAGGCAGAGAAAGAATAAGTGGTTTTTCCCTGGGTCACACATATACAATGTACTATCAGCCAGGGTGCAATTTAGGCTGTGTGTCTCCATGACCACCTTCTTCTGGTGGCAGGGAGAGTACCCTTATACCAAATCCATCTTGGACACTTTCATAGTAGTAAGTAACACAAAGAGAAGAAACCAGATTCTAACAGTACTTTCCAAATTTCATATACACCAGAATTAATAGAGATTTGCTAACACACTTTCCTGAGCCCCTCCCCTAAAGACTCAGATTCAGAGTGTTGGGGCCTTCAAATGTGCAGTCTAATGAGTTCCACTGAGCTGCTGTCTGTGTCATAATCTACTCCCAAGCTGCAATATGTCCCAAGTATATATCTTTAAGGATCTAGGAATATGGCTGTTTTCTAACCAGACCCAAGTTAGTAAAGACATAAAAGCAGAGCCCTGTATGAGAATCAGAAGTTTGTCCACTTAGACCTAGCAGTGCCATTTTGAGTATTTTTATTTCTTGTGGGAAAATCATGCCCATGTCATCTGGCAGCAAGAGAGATTCAGGTCAGAGTTTAGCAGGAATTTTTAAAAAATATTTTCTCAAGACATGAAAGGGGTTAACATTAATTCATTTTTTTTTTGTCCCAAGATGTTGAAACTTCTACTTAGGTTGTTGTACATTTTTGTATTATTATTAAGAGGACACTATCTTGAGTCAACTTTTGGTTAAATCACATCTCTATTTTGTTTCAAATCTGTGTGTTTCATCACACAAAAATTACCAGCCACCTGAGCTGGTAATATAACATTGTCATATTTTCCCATAGAATTTTTTGCCTTTAACATTGGTTTTGCTAAAATATCCCCTAAGGTATCAAGTTAGCAATGAACCAGTTAAAAGAGAAAAAAAATTTTCTGTCTTACTCCACTCAGGCCTAAATAATTTTTCCCTCTTTGGAAAGAGACATTTTAATATGTCACGTTTCAGTTCCAGCTCAATAAACAACCATTTATTTACAATTTTAAAGCAATCTTCAGCCTAGTCAGGTAAGAATTATTTCAAAAGAATAAAAACATTTTCATTTCCCATCACTGCCAAAAAAGAAAAGAACATGAGTTATGAGTCTTGCTATGTTGTCTTAAGTTGATTACTATGGAATGATTAAAAAACTAGCTGTGCTGTCAGTGCAGAGGAGTACATTATAAGTGTAATAACAGCTTAGGGATACAATCCATCAATGCCGCACTTGGATGAAGAAAAAAAGTTGATCTATTTCTTTGGTCATCATTTTCAGCATATTAGATGACAAATAATTGTACATTCATCAATAACAATAGATTAAAGTTGAAATGATTTATTGCTATTACACTGCTGTTATGATGGAGCACCGGGTCAGTCAAGCATCAGCAGGGTCTGTATTTAATTTTCACGGGTCTCTTAGCAGAAATAATAGACAGAGAGTAAACCACCTGAAACAAGGTAGATCAAAGTTGTTGACAAGTGATTTGTAGGTTGGTTCTTCATGAATGGTGGAAGAGAGGCAGTAGGACCTCTATGGCAGGCTTGTTGAACCACTAAATCAAGCAGACCTTGCTGGGGATCAGGCTGACATCCAGCCAGGCAGCACATGGAAATATGAAAGCTATGCCAGTAGAAAGTTAGTTTAATGTTAGTGGAAGGTAATGGAACACCATACACATTCCTGGGGTCAAACCAGGCGATTTACATCTTCTGAAAATCTCCTGTAGACTAATGAGAATCCGCTTATCAGCAAGTAGTTTAATTGTTCTTCTATCTGCTGACTATTGGTAGATTGGTAAAATCCATGGAGAAATGTGTAATATATCCATCTTAGTATATTTTATTTTGGCTTCCTTCTTAAGTATGGTGAGAATTATTTATGTTCAGTTTGATATTTCAATGTCAATTTAACATAAATTACAGTACCAAACTGACCAGATTCTTTCAAAGTATGGTCTGTGGATTTTACCAGAACTATATGGATTCTTAGAGAAGCACATGCTATGGGGAGCTAATCCAGATGTATTTAGAGAGAATTCCTGGGATCAAGTCTAGAAATTTATATTTCTAAAACGCTTCTTGGGTGATTCTTATGGAATCCAAACTTTAAGCATCTATGTATTAAGCCCAGAGGAGGTGGAAAACAAGAATAACTCTACTGTGTCAGTGGGTGGCAGAAAAGTGTGCTCTTCTTGGAGTTCAGGCATTTCTTAGGACAAGCGAATGTAGTTTATGAGAATTCAACTGCATGAGGAGCTCTGTTATCCCTTGACTTGGGCTTAGGAGGCATTTTATTAAGTTTTAAAGAACCTATTTGGATTTTACACATAAAACATCATGATCCAATTGCCTAAACACTTTGATAGTAGTTATGTATTTTGTTACAATCCCCTCTTAGAGTATTCTAGTTTGCCAGGCTATGAAATATCATTGTGCACCATATCACAAAATATATATTGTTTTATTGATTTATTTTAACGACTATGGGTCTTAAAATATATTGTTTGTGTTTTACTTTTTAGCACATTATTAAGTGCACAATTTATGCTATCTATGAAGGTGTTTTACAAAAGTAGACAGTATAATTAATTAAGGGAAATGTTCAATGATGTTGAATTTTGAAGCAACTGTGGGCCTTTAAACAGAGTGGGGCGTGGTGGTACACACCTATAATCCCAGTACTTGGAAGGCTGAGATAGGAAGATCCAAAGTTCTAGGCCAGCATGCAGTAACTTAGTGAGATCCTATTTCCAAGTAAAACATAAAATAGGGCTGGGTGAGTGTGGTGGCACACTCTTTTAATCCCAATACTTGGGAGGTTGAGACAGGAAGATCGCAGGTTCGCGGCCAGCCTCAGCTACTTAGTGAGGCCCTCCGCAACTTAGTGAGACCCTGTTTCAAATAAAGAATAAAAAGGGCTGGGGGTGTAGCTTGGAAGTAGAATGCCCCTGGGTTCAATCCCCAGTACCACATACAAAGACAGAATTTCCTGTTATTAGTTGTTAATTTTGGAATTCAAAGAAAAAATTCTTATTAAAAATAATGAAAAATTTATCATTCTGAGAACTCACCCTCTGAGAAGTATTTTCAGGTGGGACTCGCCCATTAAAAGTAAGAGAGGTGTTTGTTTATAAGGTATCTTTGATCATATTCATAAGTGCAATAACTTGAACTAGGCCAAGGCACAGAAAAAGTCTCCAATAATTTTGTCTTATAATTAATTATGGAGAAATGACTCACAGAGTAGAAGAAAAGAATATCATAAGTAATATTTGATTAACTGCTACTGAAGCAGAAGACAAATTACAGTGACCTGAGTTGGCAGAGAATTCTCATCTCATGGGTACCTATCATGATTGGTAATATCTGTCCAGAGTGCTGTGTTGAGAAGTTGCCCAAAAGTAGACCCAGAAACAAGTAGTTTATTTGGCAGATGAAGTAAGAAAGGGAAGGGAGGAAAGTTCATGATGGTTAAGCTCAATTAGGGCTCAGTCCTGCTGGAGACCCCTTGAAACATTGTGTAGAATGTGGCTCAGACATGTCACTGCCAGGGTTGAGGGGTCTGTGTAGTAACACTAATGCTCGTCACTCAGTGTGTGAGTCTTTCCTCTGGCTTGCTCCTGGGACTTGTAATATCCTGGAACTTCTGGTCTAACCCTTGTACTGGTCAAGCAGGTTCCTTATGGAGAAGCAGGCACTTGAAGTAGAAACCATTAGTAAACATTGGTGTTTTCTGCAGCAGTGCAAGCCAACCTCTGAGTTGAGCCAGGGAGATCTGGAAAGTGTACCATCTGCTCCAGGAAGATTCTTAGGTCAAATCAGAATTTAAGGGATAAGATTAGGACAACAAAAGTCTGACCTGTGCTTGCTGGTGTGTCAACTCTTGGTTCATTATAAACCCCACAATTGCAACTCATGGAAACTAAATCTCACCAGATTTTTCTGTGGGGCATGTTCCCTCTGCATGTTCGATTGACATAAAAAGAAATACAGGAAAGCCAGATACACGAGCATGGTATCTTAAATTAGCAGCATCACCAGAGACATAGAGAAATGACTTGCACAGTAAAGAATAAAGGCCAATGATGTGCCAATTATGCGGTGATGTATTTAGAATGATGCAGGCTGAGTTCTCAGATTTGATTTGGTAAACATGATATGAGGTGGTTGTCACAATACTGCAAATATTTGAAATCAAATCATTCCCTAAATTAAAGCTTTAAAAGAAGATGCATTTATTAGTCTTAGCTGTGAAAGCATGATGTCTAACAAGAAATCTGACTAGTGATGTTTGTAATTTGTAGCAGTATCCCTGTATAGAACAGTGTTCTAACAATCCCAGATAGTATTAATTAGTCCTTTCAGTTTAAGCAGGAAATGCAAAGTGCTTAATAATCAATCTCAAGTTTATTAGGAGCTAACTTCCATTGGAGGTGAGAGGCGGGTTTGCAGGGGGAATGCCAAGGAGCACGTCCAGGGGCCCAGAGTTCCCCTGAAATTAAAATCATTAGAAAGCAATTAACATACGTGGATTTAGCAAACTAGATGGCTAACAGGTTGAATTTAGCTTTAAAAAATCCCACACCTGTCAATAGTTATCACCAGCAACGTAGTACATATAGTGAATAAAAAAAGCTTTAATTTTCTGTCCAGTCAAATCTAAGTGTATCACACTCAATTTTCCTTCCTTCGTAATCTAAATAATTTCCCACCTTGCTCATGATGAATGTCTTGCCAGTTCCCACTCAGTTCCTCCACTTTACACGACCTAATTAAAGAAAACATTCCATGATTGCCTATTTTTCCTCATGCATGACAACCTATTATTTTTTCTACCACCTGATTAGGGCTTTATTATCCTTGGATTTAGATTGATTTGCTGAGCACTTTAATAAAAACCTACTTAGTTTGATTTAAAGGGCTACAGGTTTCCTTCATTCATACAATTATTCTTATAACCATCTCACATTCTAAGTACTCCACGGTCCCTTCAAAAAGCAGTTTTAGATTCCACCGAACAAGCTCATGAAGTAGGAATCACAGGTGACATTCCTGTTGCAAGTGGCAATGCGGGTTCCACTGTGGGCGGCCATGACAGGACAGTTTGCAATATAATTTGTCAAGAGTGATAAATCTATTTCATCCTATCTGTCAGGAATGTCTCCTATATATTAAAACCACCATAAAGTTTGCTCAAGATAAACTAAAAGTTTCATATGATTAAATAATAATATGTTTATGATGACAAATTACATTTACTGTGTTATCTACCCCCAGAAACAAAATTACATAGTTAGAGTTCAAATAGATGATGATGCATTTTGATTTCAGATCTAGTGAATTTTTTTATTAAATTATTAAATGAGATGGCCATATTTATAAAATTGCCTCTTATTTGGGGCCTTTTCCTAAAAAGTTGTTTCCTATTTATCAATAATAAAGGGACATGCAAACACACATGCAATTACTTACTAGTTGAATAAATTACCAGCAGAAAAGTAGAGAAAGTTATTTAAATATTGACTGAGAGTAAACTGCTTTGTGGAGGCTGAACAACCACAGATGGGAAGAAAATCCAGTCCTATGATAGAAGCATAAATCTCACTCTACAATAGTGGAAGACAAGTGTTGTTCAGTGGTAGACTGGAAAAGATAGACCAGCGAGCCCCCTGGAGTCCTGGGATTAAAGGAATATTGACAGAAGGTTCAGTTACACATAATCTAATAAAAGATTCAGTCTATTGTTTATTTATTTATTAAGTGTATGCTATGTGCAAGGTTCAGAACAAATGTTTTCCAGGATTTTAAAGAACCTCAAGGGCTTGCAATCTTATTGAGGTAACTGAGTTTACCCATCAAAGAGAATTTAAAGAGGCCAGGCTTGGGATACACCCTGTTGGTATTAAGGCAGCACATAAAACCCAACTATACCATTTTAGAAATTTTACAGAGAGAGATCAAAGAATGCTGATGCAGAGTGGCATTTAGTTGAGTGGGAATTTCTGTGATTTCGACATCACACACATCCTGTACTAACTTTTGTTAAAGTCAGGATTGAGAGGTGTTCTAACTTGGTAGCATTGTAAATCATATCAGAACATTTAAAATTTTTATTTATTAATTTTTATTGACAAAATTATATATATATATTTATCATGTACAACTTGATGTTTTGAAATATGAATAGATGGTGGAAAGGCTATGTTGAACTAATTAACATATACATTGCCTCACATAGCTTTTTGTGGTGAGAATACTTAAAATTTGCTTTCTTAGTGATTTTCAAGAATATAATATATTGTTAGTAAGCATATTAACATGCCACCATATTGTAAGGTAGGTCCTTTTAACATATTACTCCTGTTTCATTGATATTTTACATCCTTTGGCCTATAGCTCCCCAAATCCCTACCTCCAGCCCTGGCAAACACCATTCTACTCTCTGCTTCTATGAGCTCAGCTTTTTTAGATTGCACAGATAAGTAAATAACACAGTGTTGGGTTTTCTGTGCCTGGTTTATTTATCTTAATTATAATGATCTTTGTTTCATCCATGTTGCAAATGACAGGATTTCCTTTTCTAAGGCTGAATAGTATTCCATTTTGTATATAAATCACATATCTTTATCCATTCATCCATCGATGGACATTTAGGTTCCCTTCATCATCGATCATCAAATGGCTCCTCCCATACCTGTCACTTCACTCACTTTAGAGTCTGTGACTTATTATTACAACCACTTACTTGAAGGCATCCTTAAACATTTGCTCCAGTTTCTCCATTCCTATCTTGATGCAAATTGGATCATTGACTGTCTCCAAACCTACAAGAGAGCAACTAAAATTTTCTGGGAGAAAATGACTCTGCTAAGAAGCTTCTTGCTATCTCAGGTTCCACCTCTGTCTCTCTCTCATCCACCAGTAAAACATACATACCAATGGAGTTGGAAGCACTGGGGGAGGCAATTTATGTATAACCCCA
The DNA here is from genome assembly GCA_004027185.1 of Glis glis. NCBI lineage: Eukaryota > Metazoa > Chordata > Mammalia > Rodentia > Gliridae > Glis > Glis glis. The sequence continues at coordinate 6,746 of PVJS01001851.1, read as the reverse complement.
AATGGGCATACCATCTTTCATCTCATTACATTTCTCAGGTATTTCTGAGGTAAGCTCACTCCTCTCTTCCTTGAGAAAACTGTACTTTTCTCTTTCTTCACAATTGTCTCTCTCATGTTTAACTTCACATAATTCCACCTGATTGAGAACACAGAAGTGATCAAGATAACTGACCCATCTCCTCACCCAAAGTCCAACTCCATCATATCTGCATTCTTGGTATCACTCTGGAGCCCATGGCTTCTCTCCCTCATGTGTACTGAGGTCTTATTACTACTAAAATAAGCCATTTTATAATATGGAAAGCAGGAGGCCATTGACTTTACTCCAAATTAAATAATACTTTTATGGCAGATAGTATGTATAGAATTAAAAAGAATACCCAGAAGGGTGTGGTGGTGAATGCCTGTAATCCCAGTACTTGGGAGACTGAGACAGGAGGATCGCAGGTTCAAGACCAGCTTTAGCAACATAGTGAGACCCTCAGAAACCTAGAGAGACCCTGTTTCAAAACAAAATATAGTAAAAAATGAGTGGGAGTATAGTCAGAGGTAAAAACACTCCTGGGTTCAATCCCCAGTGTCCCCCCAAAAATAATAATAATGTCCACATTTCAATTTTTAAAGGAATCATATAATATTTGATGACATTAGGTTCATTCTATGTTAGCCTGAGAGCACAGTAAAATATATTTATCTCTTTTAAATTTGTTACATATTATGTATTCTTTTTTGCTAACTGCTAATATACTTTTCTTACTTCAAACTTGCCAAAAATGTATGAACATCAATTGGAATGTTGGAGAAAGTGTGTGTGTGTGTGGGGGGGGGGTAATAATCCAACAAAAATTCCAAGGTGAGAATTCTCATACTGAGGCACATACTGACCCATTTGACATGCTAAAGTTTATCATAGAAGCTCAGTTCCTATGCAGGAAAAAATATTGTCAAGGATACATCCCAATGGGATGTCCAAAAATCATTTTAATATTCATTAAATGGAAACTTTATTAAATATTTAGTGTAATGTTCCCTCTTTGTTATGATTTGGGGTTATTTATTATCTTACCCAATACTCAGAGTTTTCATCTTGGCTTTTTCTTTTTCCTCCTAGGAACTACATTAAATGGGAAGAAGGAGAGTCAATAATTATGTTTTCCACCTTGCATGGAAATGGCCAAGTTACTATTTTTGCTAATACTTCACGCATTACAATCATTTGCAGTGAATATTCCCTCTCCCCTTTACTATATGGAGCCATGCTTTGTCAAGAATTACAACATGGACATCTATTTAATTTAGCTTCAAAATTGAAAATCTAGGACTTCATAGTATGTATTAAACTAGGTCATATGAGAGTTTTCTAATCATATACTTACGAATGCTTTCTTAAATTCCAGAGATCATAAACAATTAAGCAAATAAAACAATTCTACCAAAGCCTAAGATGATAGTTTTGAACAGGATAAGCAGTTACAGTATTCATAGGATCGGAGCAATACATTTTGTTATGATGAAACAAAGACCTTTCTTTAAAAAAAATAATAGTTTACTTGCTAACACTAGCCACTGACTAAAATAAAGCTTCAAAAGAATAAGTTTACAGAAGTTTTCTTTGAAAAATCCAGTGTCATATTTGTTTAATTCATGGGAAAATTTGTTTGTATAGGTCTACATTCCCACACTTTCATGTATTCATTGAACCCCAGGTTCTAATGTGAGATGTGTTACAGCAGATGAGTAGCACATCAAGGGTCAGTTAGCCTCAAGAGAAGAGCTTATCAGGCAGGTCACAGAGTATGTAGAGTAGCCTTTGTTGTGGAGTGCCGTGCCTTTGGTCTGCTTCATTTTAGTCCAAGTGTCCTAATTTGTAAGTTAATTTTCATATCAGGAAACTTGATGATAGTGTTTGGGAATGGAAGATGCGTATCATGAAGTTCTAGAATGCCCGCCTCCCTCAAGTAGTGACCTTAAATAGAATTGGTTGGAGGAGGAACAAAGGCTGGAAAAATGTGCCCCCTGTGCTCCTCTCACCTTGAAAATTGAAACAAGTGTGCATAGTGCAATATACACCTGCCCTGGACATTTACCTAGCTGTAGATCTCCAAGACTGTAAGATCTACTGGTTAAAAAATATTAACTTACAAACATAAATCCTGAAAAACAGACAAAGGAAACATAGAAATAAATAATAGGTTCAGTGGCTCAGAAAGCAAACAGCATTTCTGTTTTGGTGGCTGTCTTCTAATAAGGTTGTTTTCTATACTCTGCACTAAGATGCAGACAACCGATCTTCAAAAAGGGAACAGGGACATTTGCATATATATATCAAATTCTCAATACAACAAATAAGTGAACATTGATATCCATTGCATTATTCTTTCAAAAGTGGTTAATGCTTCTTATTTCATTAAACAAATCTAGTGCCGGGTGTGGTGGCACATGCTTGTAATCCCAGTACTTTGGGAGGCAGAGACCGGAGGATCCGGGTTCACGGCCAGCCTCAGCTCTCTCTCTCTCTCTCTCTCTCTCTCTCTCTCTCTCTACCTAGTGAGGCCCTCTGCAACTTTGTGAGACCCGGGTTCAAAATAAAGTATAAAAAATAGGGCCGGGAGTGTAGCGCGGAGGTAGAACGCCCCTGGGTTCAATCCCTGGTACCGCAAAAAACAAAACAAAAAAAAAAACAAAAAACAAAAACAAACAAATCTATGAGCAATAAACAAACATTGGGTATGTTAGTGAATTATAATGTGAAAAATCTTACTAATTGATTTTTATTTCTAGAAAATTGTGCCTCGATTTCCTTTTCTTGGATAAATGGTAATAAATAGGCTTATTTGCTAGTGCATTTCAATTTACAACATAATATTACAAAGTGTGTAAGTATCGGTAGCAAGAGGAACTTTCAAAAAAGAGCTGTTGGGGGATCACATTGTACTGTTGCATGGTTCTGTTGATTTATGACTTAAGGAGATGCTTACTTACTTACTACCCCAGTTTGCAATATATTCAGCAAGGAGGATGAAGAAACTGACATGTGGGAAATATTCCATTTCAGTTCCCAACACCCTGACATATAAGCTTAATAGCTGAGGTTATTCAAATGCAAAACAACTACATTCAAGACAGTACATTAAAGCATGTTGAAATTTTTCTTTTATCAAAATATGAGGCAAGGGCACCCAAATTCAAAACAATTACTACTTTTGGTAGATAAACATCACAAATAATTTTCTGCATTTGTTGGTTTTAGAATAAGGTGCTATATCAGTGTAATAGTTGAGAATGATATGCTCTAGTAGTATTTTGATGAATTACATGATTATAGCTAAAATGAACAATTTCATCATGCTTGAATTAATAATGGTACTGTGATTTGGCAAGTACTCTTGCAACATTCTCTAACTCATCACTTCAGAAGACAGACCTATACAGTCCAGTCATTCTTTTAGAAAATGCAGGCTGCTGGAATGGCTGGGAGAAACATGTCAGCTACAGAAAGTAATGTATGCACAGAATCTCAGAACATCATTGCTTGATTACATTATCGCTTACTGTTCATTTTCATTTCTTGCATAACTAACAGAAAGAGAGTAAAGAGGGATTTTTGAGCATTTTTTGTTTATCAAATTTAATTGAAAATACTATACACACTAAGGTACTCTTGGGATAAGGCAATTGTATGTGTATGCATGTTATTTTGCATTTAGACTTAAGAGGATTAGGAAGGATAATATATAATCAATGTAACATTCATTTGGGTATCAATCAAATAAAACACACACACACAGAGCTGAACATTACATAATTTCAGCTATAAAGAGTACAAATTGTGAATTGATTTAATATATTCATAACTAAGTACTCTCCTTTAATGTAACTTGCAATTTGTTTCACAAAATTATTCTCTTCATTTTCTTTAAAGTCTTACATGTCTGGATACATTTTCTTAAAAGATACTTACTTTGGCACTATTTAAAGAATTTATACTTACACTCCACATTGTGGATCAGAAACAGTCACAATTAACAATTTACATTTTCTTCCTTTCTGAAACAACTAGTAAATATCTTAATAAAAATTACTTAATTTAGATACACAAAGAACATTCAAACCAAAATACACCAATAGTTATGTTTCTCATATATTTTAAATGTCTTATATGATATATAGGTTATATTTCATTTTTAAGAGCAAAAGTTGCAGAAAAATTATCACATCTTTCAATACTTCTTACAATCTCATATGTATGTTCATTCTACAATATTTTGTCTACACTTGTTTGAAAGATATAAGTCGGACAAAACTTCTTATACTTTACAGAGCAGATGATTTCAAAATGGGCATATCTTATAGAAATTTATATTATCTTTTTAAGTTCAGATAGTCTTTAATATATGTGTTGTTTTGAATGTGAAGTATAAATTTAAACTAAAAAAAGCTTTGCTTTATTTGTATTAAAGGCAGTCACATATAAATGCTGGGTCTCAATTCTTTCCTGTGAAAAACTAGGCTTTGTTCTGTGCTCCGTCATTAGAAGGCTATCTTGATATGGCAAAAAGTGAAATAAGATCTGATAATTATTTTGGTTAATTTGATTATCATAAACAAATCACATTTCAAACCTTGGAATTCTACACGGTGTCCCAGAACATAGTAGTTGACAAATTGCTTGAGTCTTTCCTCTCAAATTAGAATGTAAGTATTCTGAAGTTAAAGAAAGAATAAAACAGTATATTTTCCTGGATCATCTATTTTATCCAAAGGAAAAACTGTTTTTCCCCTAGGGACCTTTGCAAATTCTCAGAGAGGCAGCCTAAAGACTGAAGAGTTCTGACATCTTTCATGGCTTGCAGCCATAACTTGGAGTAAAGGGCTCATGAGGATAGTGACCCTAGAACATCCCCTTATCTTTGAAATAGGACACAGCATGGCTCCACCCAGGAGTAAGGTGAACAAGAAGCAAGGCAGGCCTCATACAGATATTCTCCCAGTTCTAGTCATTCAAGTGGTCCAGGAAATATTTGTTGCTCAAAATAGATTGTTTGTCTACATAGCAATTTTACCCAGATTGGAAAAAATTATAGATCCAAAATTCTAACCTCAAATAAATAAGCAAATATAGTGTCAAGGATCAAACTGAAGATAATCAAGGAGACAAAGAAATATGAAAGATAACCAACCAATAAAAAAAGAAGGTAAACTGAAAGATAGCCATAGAGTCTCCTGATCAAATACAGACTTTTTTATCTTTTCATTAGAGTTTATGGAGAGCCCCTTCAAATATTTTTATTTTTTATTTTTATACTTTTATTGTGCATTATAGTCTCACATCATAATGCAGTTCATAGTGAATGTGACATACATGCACACAGCACTTGGTGGGCTTTCCCTTGGCTCCCTCCCCATTCCCCTCCTTTCTCATACATCATATTGAGATTGACATTGGTATTCTCACATATGTACATGATGTCACTGGAAGTGATTCCTTCATTGAGCCTCCCTCTCCCCCTCCCCTTCCCCTAGACCACCTCCCTGTCTCCACTGGAATTTCTCTTCCATTATTCACCATATGATCCAGTTATATCACTCCTGGGTATCTTTCTAAAGGGATTGAACTCAGAATATTATAGTAATAAATGTATATCCATGTTTATAGCAGCACCATTCACAATAGCCAAATTATGGAACCAACCTCGGTGTCCATCAATGGATGAATGGATTACAAAATAATAGTATATACACACAAAGGAATTCTACTCAGCAATAAAAAAGAACAAAATAATATCATTTGCAAGAAAATGGATGGACCTGGAGATCATTATGTTAAGTGAAATTAGCCAGTCACAGAAAGTGAGGGGTCATATGTTTTCTCTCATATGCAGAAGCTAGGGAGCAATTGGGATACCAGAGGGACTTCAAATACAGACGTTTAAAGACCAATCCTTACTGTATGTCAGGTTATTTATAGACACACAAGAAAATCAATCTTGACAAATAATTAGAAATGATAAAATATTAGACAGAAGACTGGAACAAATAGGAATTCTAGAACTATAAATTGTAATAAGCAGGATAAAGGAGTTTATGGATCATTTCAACAGCAGATTAGATGTGAATAAAAAGGAATTAGAGACACATAAGACAGACCAGGAGACAATATCAAGGATGAGTCATGGAGAGCCAGGCACCTTGGCGTGTGCCTGTACTCCAAGTACTCTAGAGACTGAGATAGGAGATTCACAGTTTTGAGGCCAGTGCTCAATAACTTAGTGACACTTTCAAAATAAAAATAAGTAAATAAAATAAGGCTAGGAGTATAGCTCAGAAGTAGAATGCCTCTGGGTTCAATCCCTAGTACCAAACCAAAAAAAAAAAAAAAAAAAAACAAACCCAAAAATTGATCATGGAGCTTTAAAATGATTAAAAATATAGGAAAATAAATAAGAAACAGAATAGTAATTAGGTCTCATAGTTTTTTTAGGAGAACACATTTTTTTTTTTTTTTGCGGTACCGGGGATTGAACGCAGGGGCGTTCTACCTCCGCGCTACACCCCCAGCCCTATTTTTTATACTTTATTTTGAAACCGGGTCTCATGAAGTTGCGGAGGGCCTCACTAAGTAGACAGAGAGAGAGACAGGGAGAGAGACAGATAGAGACAGCTGAGGCTGACTGCGAACCGGATTCTCTGGTCTCCGCCTCCCAAAGTACTGGGATTACAAGTGTGCACCACTACGCCCGGCCA